>FIZV01012982.1:0-13608 GCA_900050545.1 Trionymus perrisii | reverse complement strand
TCCACTCAAAAAAAAAAAAAATTTAAATTTTTTGAAAAAAATCCTTTTTTTTTTTTTTTTTTTTTTTTTGAGAAAAAAAATCTTAATTTTTTAGATTCAAAATCTTTCGATTTGTTTTATCAACTTTTTGAAGTAAAAATATTTTTCAAATAAGTTGAAAAAATTTCAGAATGCCGGACAAAAATAATAACTAAAAAGTCATTTTTGGAGGAAAAAACTAAATATTTTGGAGTAAATATATTCCTTTTTCAATTTTTTTGTGGAAAAAATCCAAAGTTTTCTTGGTACATATAAAAAATACCTCAATTTTTTAGAGAAAATCCTTTCCATTTTTTTGAAGAAAAAATTAAGTAAGTATTATTATTTTTTTGATATAAAAGTATTCATAAAAATTTTTGGAGGGAAACCTCTAAGAAAATTTCTCGACTTTTTTGACTGTAAAGAAAAGCGTTTCAATTTTTTGAATTTTTTCTCTCAAATTATTGGAGGAAAAATCCAGAATTTTCTATTAGATAATAAAAGTTATCTCAATGTCTTGAAATCTGCGTAAAAAAATTTCTTCAACTTTCTCACAGTACCTAGGTAAGTAAAAAAATAAATTAAAAAATAGGTATTTCGATTTTTTGGAATAGAAATATTTCAAAAATTTTTGAATAAAATAAAACGTGTATTCTTTGAGAAGATTTTTTTTTTCAACTTTCTTGAATTTCATTAAAATTTTTAAATTTACTTTTAGTAGGTAAAAGGTAATAAGTATGTACATATCAAGTTCTTGGAGAAAAAAATAATCAGAATTTTTTTGGAAAAAAAATTATTTTTGCATTACTTACATTAAACATTTTAAAAATTTCAACTTGCGACCCTTTTAGGAAAAAATCGAGCTATGCCCCGAAAATTTCAATTTTTCAACCTAGTGTAAAAGGCTTGAAAAAATAATTTCTAATATGAGAAGGTATTATACCTAAATGAATCAAAAAATCTCCAAAATTTTTAAATAAATGAGAAGGAAAATTCGTCAACTGTAGAGTGAGCATGAGCTTCCATTGCATCGCCATAATAAACCTATTTTTTTCGCTCGATTGATTGATTGATTGATTGTTAAACTTACTGGAAGTAAAATATAAAATGGAATTAAAGCAAACCTTATTTAATAATTTATAAATTCGTAAAATCTATTGAATGTTCTAATAAAACATTTAAATTTGTTTTTAAATTTTACAATCAGATTTCCTGACGCCTTTTTTTGTCAAAATAGGCATCAGCGTATACCATTCGAACAAAACGATTCTTATTATGTTATTTACTCCGAAATTCCACCAAATTGGTAAACACATTCAAATATACAAATACGACGAAAAAGCGTAAAATTAACAACAAAAATACAAGATAATCAAAGATGGTTATAGAAAACGGTAGCTAATGCGGAATAAAAGGATTAAAAATCCCTCTTTGCTTTTTCAAAAAACCGCAGAAGTACCGCGAAGCCTGATGAATAGGTAGGGTTTTCTCTGTGTGTGGTACCTTTTAGAAGAAGACTTCTTAAGTGATGTCGGCATACGATGTTTGATTCATAACAAAACCTTTTTTCGGTGCGGACGAGCATCTTATTTTAAATTATTTTCGGGACGGTTTCGACTTTGATACGCGGGGGTATTTTTTTATGTGAGATAACGCGAATCACCCTTAGAATGTAATCACGTGAAGAGGAAAGAAGTGTGAAATTTTGACACCAGAAAATAACTCGCGATCACGTAAATTCAAATCATTGGTTGGTTAATTGATAATTCAGAGTGAACATGGCTTCGAAACTAATCAAATCGAATGAATTCGTGAACCGTTTTTGTATCAGGACCTTCGAACATTTATGGAGCAATAAAACAATTGAAAATCGAAGCGGTTACCGAGTAGATGAAAACCTTTCGCATACCTACGTTCATGTGAGTAGATTTTATGGAGATTTTACGATACTCCCTCGCGGTTGGTTTTTAGATGCGTCGTGATTAATTACGATTTAAAAAAAATAAGGATTTTTTTTTTATATAATATATTACCTACTAATAATATAATCTCCTTCGTTCGAGAAACGTTCCACGTTTTTTTCGTTGAAGGGCACCATTTTTGTCCAAATTATCGATATATTATTTGAAATTTTCAACAATATAAACTTCACTCTCCTTTCAAATATTTATCAAGGATATTTTTGCAGACTGTTTATAGAAAAATAAACAGATGGCACGGAAAGGTGATTCGAATGTGTATAGATCGAGATGCTCTTGAAAGTGGTACATTTACGAGTATCTTGGGCTGAAATATTAAAACAACTAATCATTCAATTAAGTGGCTAAAGATCTACTAATAATTGGTAGAATAATATTGGAATTTTTGTTCGGACAGTTAAAAGAAGTGGGTAAAAGAAAGAAAACAGATGCCTAGCAAATGTGATGGCTTATGAGTAATCAAAGGCTACTTTTTAGAACACAAGTATCACATTACTGTTTATATCTTTCGAAAAAGCAAATAGACCTGTTTTATTTTTTTTCGCAGTTGATTTTTTTAAAAAGAGTAAGTACTTATTGTAGGAAATAAGAATATTTTAAAAATTGATAAAGGAAATAAGAATATTTGAAAAAATTATAAAAAAAATCTCCGATGATGGACATGAGATATAAAAGCACAAGCAGGGATCGAAATCCAGTACTCTATGATTTTTCGCTATGCTTTTTTTTTCTCATTTTCAATTAGGTATTATTATTTTTTTAGTACTCAGTAGTAAAACCGTATAAAATAAATTCCCATTGAAATTCAGTATTGGAGAACTACTAATTGTAAGTTGTGAAATCGAACAATTTTTACAACCTTTTGACCATCCTTTCAAAATGAATTAAAATCCTACCTGTAAAGTGGCTTCCGGTGAATTCGAAGTCGTCGTCTTGATCCCAGTGTTTCAGAGATAAATTATTCAATGGAGTAGCATTGGCAAATTCCAAATTGGCGAAGTGCCAATCCAACACTTGTCGGTCCCTCGATGATAGATACACGTCGCTAGAAGAGTGAATAATAATTAATTTAAAAATTTCAAGGTACATTTATGGGCTAATTCAACTAATGCATCAATGTATAGTTTTAGATGACAACCATTTAGTTTTAATTTCGCTACAACATATTTTTAAAAGGCAAACCTCGGAGGTGAAGTTTCTAAATCGTTGAGCTTCGAATCGATCTCTTCCTCTTCTTTCTTCAGCTGATCCCATTTCTGAAATAAGGTGAAAATTATTTAGTATACAACACGAATCAATGAAAAATGTCTGCAAAGTTTTAGCAAATAAAGAAAATGATTATTTAACAAACCTTAATAAGATTATTCATTTTTCTCAACTGACATCGTAAAGAGAATTCTTGAGTAACATCTCTCCTTCCCATAGTAGTCAACGTAACATATATTTTACGTAATTTTTCCAATTTATTCAAAATATCCACCATCTAAAAAATAAAAACATTTGAAGGAAAATCGTATGCTAGAACCAAAAAATGGGTACTTCAAACTAATTGTACGTAAACATATAATATATACCTCAGCTTGATTACTTTTCAGCTTTTCTTGCAAACTTATGAATGTTTTCCAATGTTGCACTTGTTTTTCTTTGACATGCTTTTCTTGTAAGCTTTTACAAAAATAAATATGAATAATTGGAAAAATTTTAAATAATAAAAATCATTCAAGAATTTCAATTGAAAAAATTCAATGAAGCGCTTACTTAATAACCCACTCCAAAGCTTGACCCAAAGAAACAGGCTCGCCATTACAAAAATTCAAGTCAAGGTGATGTGATAGATAACTAGTAGCTTCCAATAAACGGTTAAACTCCTTTTCTACCATTTCATCTTTATCTTTTGCGACTTGCTGTAAACATTTAAAGATGAATAAACAAGCGGAATATTGTGAAATTTAAAATTTGTCATATATTTAAAAAAGAAAAAATACCTGAGCAATACCAAATCCAGCACTAGTTTCATATAGAGGACATTTTGGACGAACTTTATACAATTTCGTATTTATTTGTTTAGCTAAGATGTTGATTGGATTACCACCAAGTCCTGTTAGAACCATAGCTCCTAAATCTGCTATGTAAGGACCTTTTCTAAAAGTTGCTATTCTTCCTCCAACGCGATCCTACCGGTTGATATTCCATTAATTTACTGATTGAATTTTAGAGTAAGAATATTAAAAAGTATACGCACTCGGGCTTCCAATACTACAACTTCCATTCCAAAGTATTGCATTTGTTGAGCAGCTGCTAAACCAGCAATTCCAGCTCCTATGACAATCACTTTTCCAACTTTCTTTTCCAGCAAACGCTAAAATTAAAGAAAAAAATAATGCTTCGAAATTCAAACAAACTTAAGTCAAACATTACAACAGATTCATTACCTTCGTTTTTTTGAATATGCCAAAATTAATATAACCATGACGTTCTAGAAAGGCATGAACTCTATGTACCAAGCCAACATCGCTATTATATGGCGGTTCAATTAGTTGAACAGCTTTTTCTACAACGAGTTGTATTTTAGGGTTATCCAGCCACAACTGAAGCTAAACCGAACAATTACAACAAAAATTATTAATAAAGGTTGTTTGAATAAAAATTTAAAACGTGAGTATTAGACTAACCAATCGATTTCTGACATGAAGAAATAACTTTTGAGTTTGAGGAGCAGCATTAGTAATGTCAGGAAAACATTGAGCTTCGGTAGCAGTCAGTTTATCGTACGGCAGCCGACTCTGAAATGCAGCGCCTTCTAGACCTGCAACATAACGAATTTAACATCAAAACATATTTTTTTTAACATTGATTAAAATTTTTATAATTTTACAAACCAGTTGGATCATCTTGTTCAGAATCTAAGCCGGTATCATCCTCAATCTCTTCTTTTTCAGATTTTAGGCCAGCTGATTCGTCGCCAGTGAAAATTATACCAGGCTCTTCGGATGAGCTCGGTTTTTCGCTGGGAATCTGAACATTTAAAATTTTTCTTTCGCTTCGTGGTTTTTCAGGAGTTTGTTCAGAGGAAGTGGAATCGCTCTCGTCAATAATAATAACATCATCTTCGCTCGTATCCATCTGAAAATAATTTAAAGGTTATTTTTAATAACAAATCGAGAATTAATTTTTTATCGCTAAAATCATGTAACGTTGTATAGCAATAAAAAATAACAAAGAGATTAACGTAAGTAATCTCCTGAATTTATTATGCCTCGTGAAATTAGCTCAAATACAGATTCCGGCGATACTATTATTAGCTATTATATTAAAATTAATGTTATCAATACAGAAATTTTTCAAATAAGAGTCATGATTCATGAGAAATGTTGAATTCTTACTCTCGGTCTTTTCCTTCTCAAAGCAGAAGAATGCATTACTCGACGAATTATTAACGAAATATTTCTTAAAATAGAGTGAAAATTCAAAACTTAACTATAAAATCACCGAAATTATAAAACTTAAACGAGAATACCGCGAAAAATCATTAATTTCCGACGTTAGAATTCACTCTTCCACAGATTTTCATAAATACTTGCATTTAAATTTTTAGCTATTTTTTCGATCTTTGTAAACGTACAAGCTTGTAACGGCTTCTTAACCGAAATGCGAAACCAAAACTATCGAAGAGTCATCCTACTTTAACTCATCTCATAAACTTTGAATAGTGGAAAATAGCTTCGTTGTTTTACCTTAAAATGACAATAAATGTTTTATACATTATTGTGAAGTTCATTTTAATTAAAATATAACTGTTTTGTGCTGTTAAATTGACAAAAATTGCAATATCATTCAAATAGGTTTCGAAACTGTTATACCGAAAAGTACGTTGGTCCGCCATTTTTGATTTTGGTGTTTTACCAACAGTGGTTTTCAAGATTTTTTTTGATAGAAAAATGAAATGAATGATAACAATCAACCGCGTGATTCATAAAATTTAACGTGAATTGAATATGATGAAATTTATAAATTTTCTTTTTATTGATCGCTAATTCAGCCTTCAATTTGTTTGCTATCTTTGAGAATAGATATATCTCCCGATGTCAATTTATCACGACGAGGTAGAAATAGAGGATTTTGAATACGACGAGGAAGACGACACGTATTACTATCCATGCCCGTGTGGTGATCGATTCCAAATTTCAAAGGTACGTTTGTCTGCCATTATTGTCCATATTAATCTTATATAAAATAAAACTTAAATAACTAATACAAAAACTAATGTTTTTCAGGAGGAGTTGAAAGCTGGAGTTGATGTTGCAACATGTCCGAGTTGTTCTTTGGTGATAAAAGTGATTTACGATCCGGTAATCTGTCACATTTTTTTCATTTTTATTCCAATCTTCTTGTTTAATTTTATTTTACGTAACTGTGGGAGATAAAGTAACTTTATGCCCATTTCGCTGGTCTAAAAGCTCATTTATCTCCCACGATTACGTAAAATATGTTATTGAACTAGGGAGATAAAGCGATTTTCAACAATTTTGAGTTATTTCCCTCGCTCCGCTCGGGCAATAAACCTCAAAATTCGTCGAAAATCACTTTATCTCCCTAGTTGAATAAAGTACTATTTTCATGTCTTGAATATTACAATTCACACCAGACTGTACCATTAAATGAGGATTTTTTCAGGAACAATTTGCTGACGTGAACGAAAAGCAGACAAATATAAACGTTGATAAAGAAACCGTAAAGAATTGAAATGGGTGGCCGAGGAAGAGGTAGGGGTCGTGGCGCATTTCCTCGAGGATGTTCGTTTGGTGCAGCAGATCAATTAAATCTTAACCCGGCTGAAAAAATGCCTGTGGTACAAATTTCATCTACACCTTATCCTGCTTTAGACCACTATCCGGCTTCTTTATCTACCGAAAAAGAATATGATGAGTTGATTGATATCAAAAATCGACTAGCTTCGTGTTTTCAAGCCTCCCGTTATAATTTGAAAATAGACGATGAAAACTCAAAATTATTTTCTTCTGAAGGAGAGACAACAGTCGAGAAAAGAACATGTTTAAATTTCAACTGGGATTACTTTCCGTTAGAATTGAGACCTACGAATAAACGAAAGTTGAAAGATAAAAACGAACTTTTGGCCGATTTCCGAAAGAGCAAACTATCTGCTATAAACTTATCATTGTAAGTTTGTCGTTATATTTTTTATATTCATTTTTTTGTATATATTTTGTCTGTATTATGTATTATATATATTTTTAAATTATAGGTTAGATAAGTTGGAAGAAAAAGAGAAAGATGATGTACTAGATGTTGATGTGCAACCTAAAGAAAATGACGGCATAAAAAAAGAAGCCGAAGAACTTGTTGAAGATGAGGAAAATGACGAGTTCGATGATGATGAATTGGATGACGGTAACGACTATAATGTTAATTATTTCGATGATGGAGGAGGATATCTTGACGAAGATGATGATATGGATGAAGGTCCATGTTACTAAGAGAAAGCGTTCCCATGTTACCTGTACCATTTTTATAAATATTAAAATAATTCAATCATGATATATATATATTTTTCAATCAAATAATCATATTATACTAATAGATTAATTTTTTGTCGAATAATTGAGTACCAATGATCACGTGTCTGGATCACTTTGCTCCCAAGCTAAAATAGTATTCATGCTAGATATTCCTCGAATACTCCACGGTTCCAAGGGATCGGGAAGAACTTCAATTCGTCTATTCTCTGTTGGCAAAGCTGATCCGCTTCGATGCGGTACTATAGGTGATGGTGCTACCCTATATGTGTTTAAAAAATCGACATTACAGTTATACAATGATGATGAATCGATACAGTTCAACGTACCTATTGACTTTAGCTGTTTTAGGGCGTTGTTTCGGATGTATATTCTTTTGAAACGAGGCAGCATGCTCGGAGGATGTATTTAATTGACAAATTGATGAGGCAAACGAAGGAGGATTAGCATAGTGAGTATTATACTCTAAAGAAGATGTATTTGAACTAGTTTCCATATCAGGGAAATTAGTCGGATATAATTTGCCTGTATTTGTGGAAGAAATGGTACTTTCTTTTCTCGCGTTTCGAATCTGAGCAGAGCGAACTCGTCTTGCCCTGGATTGCTGTCCCAATAAATGGTAATCTGGAAATAACGTACGTGTCAATCACACGTTTTATTTCTATTTTTTGTAAGAAAATTATTTTCACACCTTTATCGAAACTATCGCTGTCACTTTGTTCGAGAAAAATTAAACAGGGCTCTTGTTTGATGGATAAGCTTGTCGAAAGAGATTGATGAGCCGACTTGGGCTCCATCGTAGCACTCTCCTGCTATACAAATCGTATCAAATTCGAGATTTTATTCCTCACATTAAATTACAAATTTACCGTAATCTCAACGTATGCTGCTGCAGCGGCCGCAAGATTCGATAATTCTTTCTCTTTGGCTTTTGGATCATCAGCAGTGAGTACCAATTGTCGAAATGGATCATCGCTTATGTCCGGTGAGGAACCTATAATTCCAAGTTTACTATTATTGCGCGATCATCATACGCAAAATGCAACTCGAATTTAGAGGAGTTGATTCGAAAACGTATATTGGACACCTGAAATATTTTGTGATAGAGCGTAACTATCTTTACTTATTTTTCGACTGCCAGATTTATTTTTTCCAGTTAAATCGATATCATGAGAAAACGCCATCACATCGAGAGCCGCCGTCAAAGCGCCAGAAAATGCGGACGTTGAGTTTCCAACTTCATTAGCTTGATCTAATGTATTTGTTTTACTCCTATCGATGCAAACATTTTTATACGTTGATTAATCTTGAAAGCATGAAAGTAAAATTTATGTGAAACATTTTACAATGCGTTTTTAACTGGAGTCGATATTGATTCGCGTCCCCACATTATTCGTCTTAATTGCTCTCCCGTCATACCTCGTTTTCTTAGAGCATTAATCGTAACTTTACCAACTCTCTAAAAATATAAAATATAAGAATTTATAATTAACAATAAAGAGGTCGTAAAATAAGTATCAATCGCTGATTACGAACTTTCCAATTTGATACAGCTCCTTTTCTCTGTTTAGCTCTGGTTTTACTCTTACTCTTGATAACCATGACACCTCTTTGTTCTGTACTTGGATCATCTCCAGGGCCTAGTTTTATGCTGTATTCCTGCAAGTATCTTTGTGCATCTTTTTGGTTAACTGCCCTCTCCAAAGCTACCACAATTTTCGCCCACTGCTCCAAATTGATAATTATTGTAGTTGTATTTTAAAATATTTATTTTCATTATTCAAATTTTCTAAAAATTAACCTGTTTCATCCATTCTTTTTCACTTTGTTCTATAACATGAGCATATGTGTTACCCATCATAGCGATCAACATGTTCAGTAGAAGAATTGGCACGAGCACCATAAATATAGTAAATACTGTTTTGCTCAAGGCCGGATAGACCGTAGAACCCAATTCTGAATACTGGAATTGATTGTATAAAGTAATAAGTACGGAAATGATGTAAAATGTAAAGTGAAACGAACATACATTATAATCACCCAATGTGATTTGAAACAAAGCCATCCACGTAGATGGATAGGAACTATACAATGAGTCATCTACTCCAGGGGATCCTTTATATAATAAATAAAATGACTGCGAAAATCCAAATAATACAATGGAATAAATTATTCCGAAAGTCAACATGTCGCCAGTTATCATAGAATAAACCATCGTTACAAATGGACCTGTTAGGCGAACGGCTCTGAAAACAAAAAATTAAAAATGAATTCGTTACGTAAACGATGATTATTATTTTAACGATTATTTACCCAGCGAAAAACATTAATAAAAACCACGATCCTGGAACAGCAAATACCAAAATCGCTTCTTCGGTTTGTTTATCGCCGGTTAAACGAAATGGGATACATGCCAATATTAGGATATTAGAAATGAGGAAAATTGCTTTGGCAGGTTCATTGGGCTGAAAATAAAATTAGGTACCTAATTGGGTAAATATTTGAAAGGAAAACGGAAAATGCTGAATACGTATTTACCATTTGTTTGATGAAACTACAAAAGCCTTGGTTTATCATTTCAGCTCCTTGTTGTACAACGATGTAGGATAAAACTCCGCAAACAGTACCTATTTCGAAACAATATCTAGTGATATCGTGCCATTCCATTCCTCCCAAAAGAAGCTCGTCTGGTTCGGTGGGTCGTAAGTAAATGGCCATACTTAGCATGAACAAATGCAAAAATAATATCGCCAATCGTTTGAGAAATTGTCTCTAAAAAAGAGCGAAGCCCTCGATGAATGAATGAATTTATCTATCGGTAGGGCTCTGTGTGTTTGGCAACGAATATGTGTTTTTTTTTACCCTTGCGAAAGTTTTCCATTTTTCTTCCAATAGACGTTGGATAATGCCACCATCTAACATATCAAGATGTTCTTCTTTAGTTCCATTAAGGATAATGAATAAGGCCGAATTCCAATCTGTAAGTTCAAGTATGAGATAAACTGCGATTTTTTTCATTCCTTGGCATGAAATTCGTTCTTACTTGTTCTTCCATCAGGCAATAATGTATCGAGAGCATTTAATGGATACGCCGAACAAGTAATGTTACTGTATCTCCAAAATTCTCTACAGCTCAATTCCAACATCTCTCGGAATACAGATGCTCGACCTAATTTGCAAGCTAAAGTAAGAGGTGTCAACCCAGCATGATTTTGTATTCCATTACTGGCTGGAACTTTAGGATGACGAAGTGCATATCCAAACATATCCTTGATATTAAAAAATTTAGGTGTTTTCACTTTGTAAAAAATATGGTCATATTGGTAAGTAGGTAAGTACCTACTTACCAATTTATCTCCAACTACAACCATGTGCAATATCATATTGCCAAATGAGTCTTGCATATCTGGATTGGCTCCACTATCCAGTAATAAATTGTAAACTGTTTCGTTAGCACAACAAGCTGACCAAGATAGAGGAAATTCTCCTAGGTAAGCTAATCCTTCGTAATCAGTATGACGGGAAGGGTGCCTCCCTTGTTGATCTCTCGGTAGAAAAAAGCTACCTGATGTAAAACTACCAACGTTTACAATGAAAAAAAAATTATTAAAAAATTCAAATTTATTTTTACCAATTGCTCGTTGATTAACATTGGCTCCTGCTTCGATTAAATCTTGCACTAATTCGTTATTGTTGTAAGCAATGGCAAGGTGTAGTGCACTAGCTCCTATAAATTTATTGTTGTATTGTCTTTGCCTATATTTGTATTTTAACTAAGACATAGTTAATGGACAAATAGATACCTAGATATTCTTCTCCTTCAACGCAATCGATGGATTGTCGAGGATAACACTTTAGCAACAATCGTGCCAATTTTGTATGAATTTTTGTATCACAAATTATCAAAACGTGTAATAATGATTCTCCTAAAGAGCCCCTGTACTGCATTTGCCAACAAGCTTCATGATCCCTCCACTTGCCAAGAGGATCATGCCGACTGAGACATGCTTCTATAGGTAAAATTACCTAGATAGATGAAAAAATAGGTACCTACCTATTTCACCTTCTATTCCATGATTTTTATGTAGGAAGGTAAACTAAAAATACCTGATTTTGATTTCGAAATCTCCACCGAAGATACTCAGAACGATTGATCGTTTGTCCTCTCCCATCATTATACATAAACGATGAAAACTGCTCCCTGATTAATTTTTCCACTTCAACTTGACCTCCTGTATTATATGCATCGATCAATTCGCCGCCTTTTTTGTAATTTGCCAAACGATACAGTAAACATTCATCTTCATTAGAAGATTGAGAAATTACTCTATCTAGAATGGAACCAGCATTTAAAACATTTTTAGAAAACGAACACCAAGCTATGCCCATGTTGGTACTAAAACTGCAAACTTCCTCAGTGCTGAATTCCAAAAGATATGTAATACGTTTCTTAGCAACAAAAAAACACCTGAATTCCCATACTAACTCGGGCACATATTATTCAGCTACGTTTTTCTTGACAGGAGCTGGATGAAAGGTAATTTGAAGGGAGAAGTGGATACTTTTACATCAACATTTCAGCGAAGAAATCTTTTTAATGATATTCTTGCTTCGTAGGTAGTTTATACGTACCTACCTATTCATTATTCTACCAATGTAAGTGTACATACGTATGTGTTCCTATCTTGGAACGACATACCTACTTTGAATTCTTTGTAAGAGATATGAAAAATGAACTCGATATTTGTGGGAAATGAGTATGCAACCGATGCTACATATGTAAGGAGCTGCGAAAAGTTGACATTGTCTCAGGGTCACCGCTCTGTCGGGTTAGATATACGTAGATACTATTGTTTATTTTTGATGATTTTAGTCTACTCTATTCATCCCCTCAAACGAATGAAAAATTATTTAAATAATAAGAAATTTAATCACAATCAAAAGTTGAAAAAAAAAAGCACTTTGTTAAATAAATATAAGTAGATAGGCAAAAATTGAGCATTAAATTAGCATGTGTCGAAAAGACACTAAATTTACAAATATAATTTACATAAAATTATCTGTAAAAAAAGAACAAAAAAAAAAGAAAGTACAAACAAAGGAACCTAAGTACTATAAATAATACATAGCACCTTCATTTGACTGAAAAATGGAAGGCAACAATGAGCTATCATTGAAAGACAAAAACTTATAGCAAAACGACACCTTAAAAGCTTATTAAGAATAAGATTTTCATCGATGAACACATAAATTATGGTACACATACATATGAAATTAACGAGAGCAATTAGACGCCCGAGAGTTAATGGCAATTGGCAGGCACATGAAAGTGTAACTACATAAATTCTTTATTCACCGAGGGTGGCAATACATTTTCTTTGAATAACCCGCTTACGTTACCGCCTGGTTGATAATTTGCCACGACGAAGAATTTCCCGACTCTGCTGCGAGCTCTGCCGATGCCAAAGTATCGGGTACTTCTCCACACTAGTTGAGTAAAATTACCTTTGAACATTTATTTTTTTCAAATGATTATTCTGTAAGATACCTACTCAAATTGATAATAGTTTTAATTGATTAATAAATACCTACCAGCATTAATATTGATATGTAATATATCGGGTTCTTTGTTATAAGTGTAATTCTTATAACAACTGTACCAATATGACACGATTTCTTGAGCTATCGCGAATCAAAAAAATTATGTTCAGTTTTAGAATTAGTTGTAGTAGGGTCACCCTGATTTTGCATTTACGAACTTTTTTTTGTCTTAGTCCAATATTGTTTTCTTTTTTTTAAAATGAGAAAATAATTTACAATTTTTTATTTTCCTTCACTGAATTTGATGTGTATCCTAGTTACCCCCCTTTTTTTTAGAAAAATGAAAAAATTGCCCAATTTTTAAAATCTTGCCTTTTTTTGTTATAACCCATCAAATCTGTTACTTTTCATCAGAAAATAATTCCCAATTTTTTATTTTTGCCTTATTGAATATAAGTGTTGCCACTAGTTCCCATTTTGCAAAAAAAAAAAAAAAAAAAAATGAAAAATTACCTATTTTCCTTTTGTAAAACTAG
>FIZV01012955.1:0-10968 GCA_900050545.1 Trionymus perrisii | reverse complement strand
TCAATTTTGCCGTATTTTCGATACTTTTCGTGAAAAATGGAAAAAACGTGTTTTTTGGGTGTTTTTGAAAAAAAAAACAGCAAAATTCATGCAAAAGTCTTTTTGATTTTGAAGCGCAAAGGTTGCTCCAAATGAAATTTTGATAATAACTAAAGTTGTAGAGGAGATATGAAGGAACAACTTTTGTCTTGAAATTTTTTTCATAAAGTCAATAGATAAAAAGATAGGCGGGTTCTTAAAAAAGGGGGTGGACCCTCGGAAAAGGGGGAGCGGGAAAAAAGGGCATACGGGCTAAATTTATCCGCTTTAGTGTGTAGAACAATAATCAATCATCAAATTGCTTTTTACAGAATAATCGAGCGGAAGCATTTTTTTGTGCAATTGAAACCCTTATGAATTCATGCTAGTTGGTAGGATGCTGAGGGAATCCCCGCTTTCTTCGAAATCGAGTTTTTTTCAGCCGAAGTGTTAGATGAAGAGATCAAAAGAAACGTAAAAAGAAAAACATACAAAATCAAAAAATCTCAAAAATCGGTTGACATTTTTTTTTGATGGAAAGTTTAATTTTTTATTTTTTTTCAACTAGTGAAAACTTTTTTACAAAAATAATTGTTCTAGAACGACTTCTAGCGGACGGATTTTTGTAATTTTTTGTATTTACGTTTCTTTTGATCCGTTTCAACCTCAAGAGGTAAGCTAAATAAAACACGATTTCGAAGAGGGCAGGGACGCAGGGATTCCCTCAGCATCCTACCAACCGTGTTATGGAGCAGTGTTATGTCGTGACATCGACATCGCTGAAATCCCACCAATTAAGAAGGGTAAGCACTCTTGACTCAGACTAATCACAGTTTGATGTAGGTCCCGGTAGGTCCATCTTTTTTCTACAATTTCACATGACGCTAGTCAGTCACTATCAAAGGCAAAGAGCCAAGAGGACGATGGTCCATGGTATGGTCCATTGATCAAAATTGGTCACTGATTAGGGAGGCAGTTGTTCATGCTAGGGCACTAGTTCAACAAACCAATGTACGTAACTACGTATAAACATAAACGTATTTGGTATTTGGTTATAATGGTTTATGGTTGGTGCATGTGCATTTTCAGTAAATAAATCCATCTACCCTTAACAGAAAAAAATAAGAAAAAATGATTGTTTTTGTGTTTTTTACTATTATTTTATGGATGGTTTGAATTTGAAAAAAATCAATGGCATTAATGGAAGTCACCTCTGGCTTCAACTTGAGGGATAGGTTAAAATTTTAATTGATTGCGAATTTGCGATATTGAATTATTATTTTGCAAAAAAATGCGAAATCAAAGTGTAAGTAAACTGCGATTTACGATTATAAAACGAAAGACGTAAGGTGCGTTTAGATTGGCGAGCATGTTCTGCGAACAGTGGCGAGCGGTATTGTTAGCTGTTTTTACATGATTTTTACGGCGTACAAGCGGCGTACCCATCATGCGACTCACGAACGCCGGAAAAACTAAAGTAAAAAGGTAAAAACAAGCCAAACAATACTGCTCGCGAATAGTTCGCGAAGTTAATCGCGAACCATTGTTCGCCGAAAATGCTCGCCAATTAAACCTAGGGTACTCTAGGGCACTGCAGACACTGCAGTCTACACTATATAGTCAGTTTCAGTTCGAGTTCGAGAATCGAGATCGAGGCACATTAACAGCGTATTAAAAAATAATCCAATCTACTTGACACTTATTTGACTTTTTACATGAAATGTTTTTGTTTACTCAAAATACCTATTTCATTTTCCCGTTTATTCTTAATTTTATCCTTAAAACAAGTAAAATTGTACAATTGATTTCAAAATTCATGAAATTACGCTTGTTTCTATGGTAATCTAATCTTCAAACGGTTGAGAATTGAGTTTCATTGAAAAAAAAAAAAACTTAAAATTCTATCCTACTTCAAAGTTCAAACCGAAAAAAACATTCCATAAAATTTTTCCATTCCCCTCCCTTCCCTGACAATCTATTATCTCAGTTTCCTCGTTCATTCATTTTATAAAATTCACAATAATCATAAATTTATTACCATTGATTTTATAGAACTTTTTTGCCATCTTTGAATAATAATCTTCAACACCGTGAACGTTTTATTGTAGAATTGGATAAGATTTTTCGTTATTGTTCGTATTTTAAATGAACTTTTATGGCGCGTTGTGGTTAATTCGCCCAACTCCGTGAAGTGTGTTTCAATGGAGGAATTTTCCTCCAAAATAATACATTTTTGAGGTTTCACTTTTCTATTTTTCCATCTTCATCGTTTGATTTATTTTGGATTTCGCGACACTTTTCGACTATAGTCAACCTCCTTGCATATTGTCAAGAATGGGAATGTCAGGTTCAAGAGATTCATCGCACGTAGTGCGTTTTAATGACTCTGGTATAATAGAATCGATTAATGAAGAAAACGAATTATCAGACGTCGCCGAAGTTTTGAATTACTTGATTTTAAGGTGCAACTTTTGATTATTATCTCATCCAACGGTAATTTTTCCAAGGGTAAAAATTTTACTATAGTATGTCATCTTGAACTTTATGTTATAGTGGTCAGTTGAATATTTTAATGTCTCGGGAACAATGGCTCAGGACGTTTTATGACTTTGAAGAAAGCGAAGAAGAAGAATATGACTATCCTGCTGCTCCTATACCGCCTCCTCGTATTAATACTCCATTGAATGCTGCAAATCTGAATGTAAATTTAGCGTTATATATATTCGTATCTTTATGAAGAGTAAGAAATGGAAAATTTGTGTCGTTTTATGTCGTAGAAAAGTGATATCAAAACTATCACCGAACGCTCATGCGGATTAAGACAGAAACGAAGTTTATCTCGACCCAAAAATATGGTCAATATGTTGAATATGCAAAAGGTGTGTAGTGTTAATTTAATATACTCGTATTGTGGTTATGTGCATCAGATATATAATATTTTCCTGTCTTACATTTCATTTACAGAATGGCATGCCTGGAAGTGGTAATTTCACTCATGGTGATATGTGCAAAATAACTAACTATCGAGTTCCATGTCATTTTGTGAAAGATGTTGATAGATATAATACTAAAGCATTCATAAGCGTATTTTCTGACGATGGTAGCAAATTACTTACCGTTAGTCAAGGTAGGTGTTGACCATTAACTATATTAATAGAGTAAAATAAGCGTCATATTTAATCATTTGTCGTTTTATAGATCGTAATTTACATTTGTATGATTCCTCTGCTCCGTTGTACACTCCAATAAAACAAGAAAAAGGCAAAGATATAGATTGGAGTATTTTAGACGCGGCATTTACGCCAGACGGTACAACTGTAATTTTCTCTAGTTGGTCTAACAATAGTAAGTCGATTACTGTCTCGAGAGTTGCTTTTATTATAAAAATTTTGATATCAATGTAACTGTTATCAGTTCACGCATGGCGTATCAACGACGATAGTGACCAAGCTGGCAGTGCCCAAGATAAATTAATTATCGATGTAGAAGAATCGCGATTTGCTTGTTTCTCTGTCGCTGTCTCTTACGATGGTAGTTATGCTTTAGCTGGTGCTAACGATGGCTGTATTTATATGTATGACAGACACTCGGATAAAAGAACTTTAAGGGTAAGTTCAATGGTCGATTATAAAATAATACGAAAAACTGATCCGTAATTAATCCTATTTTTCCTCATAGTTGCAAGCTCACGAAGAAGACGTAAATGCTGTTAGATTTGGCAGCTATGGCGATGATGTTATATTGAGTGGTAGCGACGACGGCCTAATAAAGGTATACCAGAATTTAGATTTTAAATAGAGCTGCTGTTTTGCCAGATGGCTATTTTCTAACCATCAATTTCATGAATTCTTTCAGGTGTGGGATCGAAGAGTAATAAACACTAGTAATCCGAAAGCCGTAGGCATGTTTTCTGGCCACCGAGACGGTATCGCTTATTTAGATATGAAGGGCGATGGCAGACATTTCATTTCAAATTCAAAAGATCAAACTATCAAACTATGGGACATGCGTAAATTCTCGAGTACAAAAGAAGAAAGCCGCACCAGAGAAGCGTTATGCGTACCTGATTGGGACTACCGCTGGCAACCAGTGCCGAAAAAATTAAAATGTAAAAGTTCATTACCCGAAGACACGTCTGTGATGACTTATCGTGGTCATGCTGTGCTTCAAACTCTGGTCAGAGCGAAATTTTCTCCCGCCAGGACGACAGGCCAGAGGTTTATTTATACTGGATGCGCTAGCGGACGATTAGTTGGTAAGCGAATCAACTTTTAAACAGGTTTATTACTTTCAACTTTTTTTAAATTTCATATTTTGTAATTTTTTTAGTATACGATTTATTGACTGGCAAAATAGAAAAAGTATTCAAAGGACACGAAGCCAATGTACGCGATGTATCGTGGCATCCGTATCGATCTGAAATCGTTACAGCTTCAGTAAGTTGACATTGTACATAGCTTTGAAATTCTTTTTTCCGTTTCGACTTGTACTACAAATTTACACATTTTTTCAGTGGGATTGTCGCGTTAAGTTATGGAACAGTGCTCCTGCCCAGGTAGACGAGAACGACGACGAAATCCCGATAAAAAGAGTTCGTCGAAGTGCTCGCATAGCGGCTCGTCAACGAGAAGCCGAAACCAAATCTAAGATAATCTGCGTATCCGACGACGGCGCTGGCCCATCCTCAATTTAAATCGCACCGAGACTTGTATCACTTGTGCGACTGTGTTCTGCGAAATGGAATAATTTTTGTTTTTTGTCGCGTTTTGTTTGTTTACTCTCAATTAAAATGTTTAACGAATGAATTACTGCGTACGTAAAAGTTACCGAATTCTTTTGTTGATTTTTCTTTTCTTTTTCTTACTCAGATGGTAAAAAATGTGTAAAGGTTAATCAAAAATACAATTTTTGATATGACCAAGAGAATCGTATTGACACCTTTTGATAAACAAAACAAAACGTTATTTTTTTGTATTTTACCTGCTAATTATCAGTGTTCTTCTAGTATGGTAGATGCATAAACGCAGATATCAAATTGTAAATTCTGCTCGACGAAGTTTTTATTTGTGGATTATTCATTTATGATGTAACATACGTACGTACATATTCCTAAGTTTTATTTAAGTAATTTTATTCGTAAGTTGAAAATGTGAAAAAATAAATTACATTTTGTTACGAGTTGATTTTTTATTTTATTTTTTTATTACGTCTTATCGGGTCAAAGTGGTTTTAGAGGCAGATAAAATTATTTAGAATAAATTGCTAATCTAAAAAAAATGAATAAACATCTCCTTTCTGCAATAATTTTCCGTTCCCTGAGTAGTAACTGCTGTTTCTTACTAGCAATTACCCTGCATCTTATATAACATACTTTTTTCAGCACTAAGAATTGTTTTAAAATGAAATCCTTTCATATTCATGTTCTAAAATGTATTCTTTGTTAAGATTGTATCATTTGAAATGCACGTGCACTTTTTGGGCGTATTTGTCTTCTCTGTTTCGTAGAAATAGGTACAGTTGGACGGTTTCCATTTTTCAAAATGTCGTCAGTTGTCTCATTAAATTTAGTTCCACTTCTCTGTTATTATTCCTCTACTTTTAAACTACATTTAGTAGAATATAAATGGTAAAAACAGCTGATCGTAGCCCAGATCTTGTTTGTTACAAAATTGACGAGCGTCACTTGAGAGTACGGACTTTTTAGTATCCATGTCATGAACCTTCTTTACGGCTGTGTAACATTTTTAATTAGGTATCTTTTGTCAAAGGACTTTTCAAATGGAATTTTGAAAAATTACAATTTTATTTCAAAAATGAGTAGGTATTATTAGTTTTAGAATAAATTTTTGAAAAGTCGATTATGAGAAAAAATTGTAGGTATTGAATTCAGGCGAAAAAAATAAGATGGTTTTGAAAAAGGAAGAAAGTTTAGAGGGAAAAAATTTTCAGGTAAAATTTTAAGAAAAACAATTTTTTGGCAATTTTTAGAAAATGAATTTCGCAAAAAATAAGTAAAAAATTAGGAATCAGATTTAATTTAAAAACACGAGTTTAGAATATTTTCTTCAAACTTTTAAAATAAAAATTCTGGTTATTGAAATTAAATATCATACTTTTTTGCAAAATTTTAAATTGAAAATTAGATTAAATAATATAATAATTCTTTTTTTTCTTTTTTTTTACTTTTTTACTTCTTAAAGATTATCTTAACAATAACTTTTCTTATGAATTTTTTAATTCAACAACGAATAGCCCCATTTTTTCAAAACCGCTTTTTTTTATATTGATATCGAAATTTATTTGCCAAAGATAAAGCTAATGAAGTCATGAATCCGAAAATTCGTACTTACTCTCTAGCAATGTAACACTCTTCGAAATTGATATTTTTATCACAAAAAATCAATATACAAAAATCAAGGAAATATGTATTAATTTTTTCAATACGTATTTACAAGAAATATTATATTAAAACGAATAAATATAAAGGCGGGGGAGAGGGGGAGAGGCGTAAATATAAAAACACGTTTCTTTATATAAAACTAAATTAGGTAAAATCAATATCTAATATACAAATGAGGAACTACGGCAAGATGATTAAAAATCTTCAAAAACCTTCTGTTCTTCTTCGCCAACAAATGGCGCGTCTTTCCAGTCAATTTCGGGATATTCGTCAAAATTACGAGTATCTCCTTCGAACGAAACTCTGGGAACGATGGGAGGCTAAAAAAATTAAAAAAATCGTTAAATTAGTATTTTGAAAAAATTTCTGTGATAAAATTTTCAAACATTTTTTTATCTCTAGAAACGAGATCTTAGAAATGAGCTGGAGGTGGACAATGAAATTTTTCGACGTTGACGATTACGCATAGGTTATGTATGTACCTATATGAAGTGCCAAATTTTAAAGTATCTACTAATTTACAATTTTTTATGAAATTTTAAAAATTGTTAACATTGACCAATTTTTGAAAATTTAATTCTTTTAATTTTATGAAAATTTATCCCAATTATAAAAATTGAAAAAAATAACCAATTTCAAAAATTGAAAATTTGGTCAACTGTTTGAAAATTGATGAAAAAATTTTAAAATGACCAAACTTAAAATTCTGAGTTGATTTAAAAAATATAAAAATTGATAAAATTTTGAAAATACACTTCTTTAATTATTTGAAACTCCAGCTAAATTCTTAAATTTCAAGAATTCAGTTTTTTACATATATTTAAGTAAGTAAGAAAAATTTGGTTCAATTCTAAAAATTGTAAAAATTAATCAATTTTGGTAAATTAACAATTTTAAATACCTACCTAAGTAGGTATTTTAAAAATTTGGGTGGGACTTTTAAAATTTATGAAATCAATGTAAATTTAAAAATGGCCAAATTTCAAAGATTTTAAAAACTTCAAAAAAATTTGAAAATTCATTTCTTGAATTTTTTTAATTTACCTAAATTTGAAAAATTGATAAAATTTTAAAAATTTGTTTTTTAAAAAATTAGGCTACATCTTTAAAATTGATAAAAATTTCAAAATCACCAAATTTCAGTTTTTGGCAAAATATTTAAAATTGTCAAAATTTTGAAGAATCACTTTTCATTTTTTTTTTTTTTTTGAAAATTTAGGTAGGTAGCTAATTTACGTATTAACATTTGTTAAATCTGATTGGAATTCAAAATGAACATAGGTTAGAATTTAAAAAAAAATTATAAAATGACCAGATTTTGAATTTTTATCAAACTTTTACACTAATTACTAAAATTTATCTATTTTCGCAATATCGACCACATTTAAAAAGTGTATCCAATTTATAACTTTTCAAAATCTAGAAATTCATAAATTTTAAATTTGAACTGCTGACTTCGCTATGAGCACAAAGAAAGTAGGTTTAGCATAGCACTGATGAAAGCAAGCTTGAAATTCGAGCAGGCAACATTTTCAATCATCTTCAAGTTTCTTTCAAGATTGAATCAAAACCCTTTTTAAAGTCACCCTCTTCCACATCGAATATTTAAAAAAAAAAACACTACGAAATTCGATCCACCTTCATCGAAATTGTGAATATAATAGTGTTGAAATATTATACTTTGTCAACGTAGGTAGGTACCTTTAATCTTTTATGGTAAACGTCTTTCCAATCGACGTGTTTAAACCATCTGTGTCGTTTCACGTCTTCAGCGCCGTTCTGCAAAATTTCACAACAATTTAATATAAAAATGGTAACTCGTGTGCGAAAAATATTAACGCTAATGAAGCAATGTTTACCTTCATGTTGCCAAGTCGTTTCGTACGATCTTGAACGAGAAGTTTTTTAATTAGATCTTTGGCTATAGGATCGATGAATCTGTTCCATTCGATTTTACCGGCGAGAATTTTTTCATAAATACCAAACGGATTATCGTCGAAGAAGGGCGGGTATCCGACTAACATTTCGTAAATCAGCACACCTGAAAAAGGAAATTCGCGAAGTAAGTATTAGATCCGCCAACACAACAGGTAGTGGTTTCATGCTTCATGGGTCAACAGCATCGTGGCCAGTATTATTCTTCCTTCACATTTTAATTATCATTTTAATATCAACTAATCAGGGTCAACGATTATTGTGATAAGTGCGAATATAAAATGAACATTACAGTTGTCAAAGACCGTTATCTACATTAGACATGGTTCGATGACCTTGAAAAAATTACGAAGACGCGGGTGTAGTTGGATAGAGTAATTAAATTACGAGTATGCCTGTAGGTAGGTACTAGGTACACGTAGTAGGGTGACCCGGAAATGTAAGTCCAAACTTGAGATTTGGATACGACTTAGTATCGTTTAAAAAAAAATCATGCACACCTGATGCCTATCTTTGTAAATGAAGGTGTTACAAAAAATTTGAAAATTTGCTATTTTCTCAGCAAAATTGATTGGCATCATTGCATTCAAAAAATTTTAGACCACCAAACGAAAAAAAGTTTTACTACATTGGGAATTTGGGATGGATATCTTTGTAATTGAAGGAGTTAAAGAAAGCGACAATAAATTCTTGCCAAATATGTTGCCTTCCTCAATTTACTAAGCTGCAAAATTCCTTCATGACAATACACGAAACTGGTGCAACTTTTTGAAAGGAGTAAAAAAAATTATATGAAAAATTTGCCTATTTTGAAAAATACAGAAGTTACAGCGTATTAATCTCTATAGTAGAGTTGTTTTACCAAAAAACTCGACGGCTTTTAAAGTTTTTTAAACATTAGATTCAAAAACTTTTCTTAATTTCATTTTCCCTTGTCGCTCAAATTTTTAAGATAAGCGTTACGCCTTATTTTTTGTTAATGTTACTCGATTCACCTGCTTTGTGTAATGTCTTGTCAGAATTATGATTTTTTTTGAACCACCTACTGCCCCTTCAAAATTGACGTAAGCACCGGTGTATTTATGAAGTTTTTTGATAGACAGTCGCAAATGAGAAAAAAGTTTTCCGTGCGATCGAAAGGCTTAATGCGATTTTATAGTTAATTCGTAATCTAGGACGTTAAAATAAAAAAACAGTCGTGGCTCCATTTTTAAGGTCTTTGTTTTCCGAAGGCCAATCCTTTTTCTCAAAAACCTCCTTCTCTCTGTACCAAGGGCTCAACTGAAAAATTATTCAAACAAAAGTTTTAGACTGAGATCCATATAGAATAACGTTGGTTATTACAAACATTTCGATAGGGCGCCTCCCTTCCCACCAATTTTGCAAAATACATGTAAAAATCGTCAGTGATTTTCATACTTACGCATGCAAAATTGGTGGGCAGGGAATCAGAATTTTTGAAAATGACAAAAATTATTTCATGAATCCAGATCTATAACTTTTGTTCGATACTTTTTTCGATTTGAGCTTTAGGAACGGTTATACCTAAACCTAGAGGACAAGAATGCGTATAAAAAAAATTCTTCATCTTCTTTTACGTATAATGCAAAATTGGGGGGAGGGAGAAACCTAATCATTTTTTTTTTTTCAACACCCAAAGTTATTCTATGGATCTCAATCTTAAACTTTTGTTTAACAATTTTTCAATTGTGACCTTTGGTACAAAGGAGGGTTTTGAAAGAAAAAAGGTGGGCTCTCAGAAAAAATATACCTTAGAAAAAATGGAATCCCAGTTCATTTTTTCAAAACAGGTCCTTATAGATTACGGATCAATTATTAAATAGCTTTCAATATTTCGGTCACACGGAACTTCTATTTGTACAGGGTGTTCTAAGACTAGTGAACCGCCTTCAACCCAGCGATGCCGCTATCCAAACTACACATTTGTATGCATGTATGCCGGTCCTCAGATTTGAAGGGGAAAAGTTAGGGACTTCGATAAAATTTTCGTTTTTGATTTCGCCCTTCGCCCGGTTTTCTACCTTGCGTTACTGGAGGACCGTGATCGGTAGGAAGTTGCACTCTACGGCGCTGGATAGCAAATTTTACTTCCATAGAATTTTTTCCTGTGGTTGATAACTTCTTTTCTCTGTGAATTCTCAAGAAAGAAAAAAAAATCAGAGATTTCTATGTTTTTTTGAAAACTCAAAAAGATTTCCAGTTGGATAGGGTGAGCTTTACGGTCCAAAATACTTGAAAAAACGTGTTTGAAAGTGATTGAATTTTTAGTTTTTTTTTTCCAAAAAAGTCATAAAAGTTTTTCCTATTTACATCTTGTTTCCTGGATGAAAAAAGTTCGAGCTTTTCTATCTCTATTGTTTAAAAAGTTATTAGGGTTTTATTTCCGTGAAACACATGGGAAAAAATTGATCTTCCCATTTTTCCAATTTCAAAAAATTACAAATTTGTAAATAATTAAGGGGGGGGGGGGGTCGTTTGGAAAAATTTTTTGTTGAATACATACAGTACACAGGCGGACATTTTTAAGACTTTTTTATATTACGCATTTTTTTTTTTATATGTAAAGTTTTTCAAAAAATTGGGAAACTAGATTC
>FIZV01012940.1:0-23847 GCA_900050545.1 Trionymus perrisii | reverse complement strand
TATTTTGAATTCAGAGTTGCCAACAGAACTTTTTGTAACAAAAATACCAGGGGGGGTTCACATATTCTTGTACACCCGGTACAACAACTACGTTACGAGATACACGAGTGCACCTCCACCTCCACCTCCACCTTCACCACCACCTCGCACCTATATCCGTTGCGTGCGCATACGTGATACGACGTGACGCGACGCGATGCGATGCTTACCACGTTGAAATAGTCGTAATCGTCTCCTGGTATGTAGTAAATAGGCGCCAAATGGCCAGTTTTCTTGTCCCACGATCCGTGATAATCGTACGTCATCACGCCTATCCAATCCAACTTTTCGGATAACGTTTTCACGTCGTAACCTGCGTACCAGTAACGATGTTATCTTACGCAGTATATGTCTGCAGTGGTGAACGTAGCTACCTAAGTAGGTATGTATTGTATAGCCATAGCGTACGTAGACGCAAGTACGTACGTACTTATACGTACTACGTAGGTACTACGTACAACGCAACGTACGACCGCGATGGCGCTACCTTAACCGTAACCGTAACCGTAATCGTAACCGTAACCGAAACCGAAAACGTTTTGTCTTAAACGCGTTCGCTTGCGAACTGCAGTACCACAGCGTACAGCCTATGCAGCTGTTTGTTTGTACTCGCCTTTGTCGATGACCATTTTACTGGGCGAGACGGCGGCCGAAAGTAGATATCCGTGTCCGTTGAAAGCCTGCCTAAGTTCGCTGACCAACGAGGCGAATGCCGACTTATCCGAATCTGGTCCCCGGTCGCAATTCACCTATAAAACAGAATGACGAGAAAGCGCACGCATTCAAAACCACCTTCGCGTCGCGTCGTACGTATCTCGTACTGACGACGGCGGCGACATACGTACTTGCCAGCATTTAGGATATTCCCAATCTAGGTCCAAGCCGTCGAAACCGTATTGTTTCAAGAATCTGAGCACAGAAGAGACGAACGCCCTTCTCGCCGAATCGCTGTTTACCATTCGGCTGTATTTATCGCCCGAAGAGTCGTTCCAACCTCCGATCGCTACCGACACCTTGACGCCTCTTTTCTTCATAGACGCTACTCGTTCGTAAAATTCTGAACAACAACAACAACAACAACAACAACAACATAGATTAGGCATAATGTGGCTATCGACGACGCGACGGGGCCTGTACAGACCGTAGCGGCGCGGCTGCTTTGTACCGCTGCATAGTAGTACTACTGCGCTGCGCTGCGCTGCGCTCTTGCTGTAGTCTGTAGCCTGTATACGCGGCTACCTAACCTAACCTACACCGATTACTGACGGCATGGCATGCCAATTATTAGTATTGTTGTACGTACGTAGTTGGTATGCAACCCAAGTGCGGTACCCCTAATACCATACATACGTATTTATAGACCGTTAGTAGAGTCGCAGATCGCAGAGATGCAGATGATGCGACGCGCCACGCCACTTCACGCCGCGGTATTATAATTGTGGTACATATAGTATGTACCGTATATTAAAGAGCGACAGCTTACTGTTATCTATATCTGCCCACGAATCGAAAACCTTGATGACGAGTCCTTCGTAATCGAGCACCGCAAAACCGTACACGACGTGCGTACATAAATTCGGATCGATGTTTTCTGGCAGATATTTACCGTGCCCGGTACGATACCAAGCCCAATTTGTAAAATAGCAAATCACTTTGTACTGACCTGTGAAATGTGAATTTGCTACATTAGTAGGTACCTATACAGAGCATACACCATAAAGCTACAAACCACGCACGTAGGTATGTTGTAACTAACGTAGGTATTAGTCGACTAGTCGTAGCATTAGCTACCTGTACCTATGTGTATATGGTACCTATCAGTAGCGTATCTGTGTAACAGGAATATACGCGTTGGTCATACCATCGTGGCCTGTACCTTGCGTACCGCGGTACGTCGCGTCGGCAAATACGGCGTAGGTACTGTACTCTGTAGTTGTACGTACTACGAGTATCCCATGCCGAGGCATATAATACCCAGTAGCAGTAGCAGTAGCGGTAGCGGTAGCGGTAGTACAAAATTTATAAATATAGGTGGGTAACTTGATTTCTGGCTCTGCTTAACAATCTCGTTTTCGTTCCCTCGATCGAAGAGACGAACTGTAGACTGATAAGACGCGACGCGATGCGACGTGCCTCCCTACGTAGGAACTAAGAACCTAATTAAGTACCTATAGATATACGCCATCTTATCGTTTTTCAAACAGTCCGCAACGCAACGTGACAATAAAGCGGCCACGTTATGCCGCGCCGGTCCGTCCGTGTCGAGCGGTAAGCTACGGCTGCGGCACTTTAGATATACCTACGAGTATATTTTCGTAAAGCTCGCTCGGTACGTAGCTCTAGCTACTAGCTACGTACTTTGGTGAGCAGGAAGGCAAACAGACGCAGGCGTAAGCAAGTACGACTTACGAGTATATTCGTATAGTTAGGTAGTTATATACGCGTAGTCGCGTGCATACGAGTACTATAAGCAATAAGTGAGATTGCGCCGCATCGCTTACCGCTTAGAGGATACTGCGGCGTAGGGGTAGCTAACGTGGTCGCGGTTGTAGTGGATGGCGTCCATTCCCAAGAAGTACTCGCGCTTGGTGCTTGACTCCACGACCAAGTTGGCTCCGACCATGTCCACCATGGTGACTGCGTGGTCGTCGTCGTCGTCGTCGTCGTCGTCGAGGTCGTGGTCGAAGGCGATGACCAGTGCGAGTGAGTTGAACTGGAAGGCAAAGACGAAGACGACGACGACGCCGCCGGTGGCACGTATGTGGCAATCGGCGAGTCTATTCCATTTTCATCGTTAGTTTCGCAGTTGGTATTTTCGGGCCAGTCGCAATTCAGAGTTTGCTACGTTTGCAAAGGTACAAATATATATACGTATAATATGTAGGTAATAATCAAGGACATATCGATCTCAGATTATCGAGCACCTCTATCGTTACTTTCGAGCAAATCTTGGCACATTTTGTATTAGTGGTAACATTGTATGCATTTGATTAAATGCATACAATGTTACCAACTCATCAAAGATAGGTAACCTAGGATGCTCGATATTCTGAGACACCCTATAGGTTGTAATTAGGTAGGTACTTATAGATACTTAGTTGTAGTGGTAGTGTTAGTGGTACAGAGGTACAGACTAGTTACAGGCAGTCGCACCGTATAGACCGTGGTCACCATGCTACAAGGTGACTCCCAAGTCCGAATAATCGCAAGTATTGTAATTTACTCGTAGGAATTGGAAACATTTGCACTCGACTACGTAGATAGAGATAGGTACGCATAGGTTAGGTATAGGTACCTTATGCTAGGTGTACATAGTAGGTACTATAAGATGTTTGTTGGTACGTTGTACGTTGGTTGCTACGTTGCGTTGCGTTGCGTTGCGTTGCGTTCGTGCTAAATAAGCCCGAGTACATAGGCCTATTATAAAAATGATTCCAATTCGATGCGACTGCGACTGCGACTGCGACTCTCCGTAGCTTTCAGTTAGAGTTAGAGAAACGTTAACGTCGTACTGCTTACCTTATTCCAGAACAAACCGGACGGGCAATGCGTTTCGTGGTACACTCCCCACAGGCATTCGTAGTATTTATTGCAGTCGTCCAAGTGACGCGCGAATTGGCCGGCGTTGCATTCGTTTTTCAAACTCGTCGACTGCTCGGATCCTGAAAATTGGAAAGCGAACGAGTCACAACCGCGATCCACGTTCGCTATCGCTAGTAATCGTAATATAACGCGAAGCGAGAAAGCGTAATGGTTACCACCCTTGGCCGTCCGCTTTGCCGCTTTAATTCCGCCTTTGGCTGGCATAACCGCGAACAAAGCTAGAACAAGCCAAGATACGTAA
This sequence comes from Trionymus perrisii, assembly GCA_900050545.1. Taxonomy (NCBI): domain Eukaryota; kingdom Metazoa; phylum Arthropoda; class Insecta; order Hemiptera; family Pseudococcidae; genus Trionymus; species Trionymus perrisii. The sequence continues at coordinate 19,964 of FIZV01012940.1, read as the reverse complement.
CGTAACGTAACGTTACGTTACATTACCGCGTAACCGGCACCGCGCCGAGCCGATTACGAGTAGATACGCGCGCTACTTGGCAATGCGATACCAATAATTCGTATACGGACGCGAACGCGAATACGAGAAGCGAGCGAGCGCGACGCAACAGCGTTAGCTTTTAGTTGTGCCGCAACCGGCTACGGCTATGACCAGTTATGAGCACTGGCGCTAATCCCAATAAATATCTACTCTAGGTAAGGTGCGTGAATACGTTTATCGGCACGAACGATACGACGCGACGCGACACGACGCGACACGTCGCCACCGCGAATCGTGAATAGATGGATCGATTTCTGCGCGATATATGTACCTATTCGTTAGTGATTATGTGCGAGGCTGGCTGGCTGGCTAGCTGGTTAAAAAGACGAGCCGAGGCTATGCTACCAGCCCATGTCTTCGTACTCGATCACTACACTGCCACCATTTCACGCAAGCAAATCGCATCATCTCGACATTCTTATTGCACGAGCAAAAAAAATGCGCGCGCGTAACTAACTATTGAACTGGTTAAGAGGGTTAGCGCGTCGACGACTCGCCGTCCATTCACGAACTGGGCCCGTTGTTCCCGAAAAAAGCTCGGCTCGGACTGGGCGACTGGGGCTCGGGCTCGTCACTAATACTCGTGGTGACTAGATGCATGTCGTATGAGCGTCTATATGATCGGCGTTGTACGTACTTTTAACGCTATTTACTCGCCGGCTACTCAAATTAGATACTCAATGTTTACAGTAGGTACATACCTACCTACCTACCTACGTATCATTTGTAATCAGTCAATTTTTTCGTGTCCTGTATAGGTAACCATATAACTAACCACCACACAGACAAATGCCAGTGCCTTAGCCTTTACCTGCGTTTATGGTACGTAAAGCGACGAATAAAAGTAACGTGCGTGTTTCGTAAACGTACCTACACATATGTAGGTGCTGTGCCTCTGCCTAACTCTTGTACAAATAGTACATACGAGACCTATGTATACGATTATAGCCCGCTGGCGTGGCACGGCACGGTGCGGCGCGGCGCGGCGCCAACTATTAAAAAGTCGTTAGAACTCGCCAGCCGATAGCGAGCATTCGTCTTTCTGGCAATCGTAATAAGTGAGCAACCGTTTCATCTAGGTATCTATCTATCTATCTGTATGCTTGTTTTTTCTTCTCTCATTTGTTTGTTTATTTTGGCTTTGTTTCGCGTCCCATTGTACAGTAGGTAATTGTACTGCGCTGTATTGTATTGTATTGTAAGGTATTGTTCTGTGTTGTGTTGTGTTGGGTTGTTTTGTTTTGTTTTGTTTCGTTTCGTTTCGTTTCGTTTCGTTTCGTTTTGCTTGATTTTGTTCAGTTTTTTCAACGACCTGGCCCGACCCGATCCGATCCGAAGAGGAGTAAATGCGCCGCTACATTACTAATATGTATTAGGTATACGCACATATCTAGATATACCTACTACAAACAAAGGAGACTGATGAATACGTACCAGTGCAGCGCGTGGTTTATCTACTCGTACTTAATTTGGAATAGATATACCTACTTACCTACTCGTATAGCTAACGAGGTGCGCGTATAGTAGTCGGACGATGCTCATTAATGAAAAATAATAGATATTAGGTAGGTAGCGAGGAGCGGCGCGGCGCGGCGTGTCTACTGTCTGTCTACATTCCTTCGGATGCTCGGTGCACACGATTGTAGCCGAATACCCGTACGTCTACCTACCTACAACGTACACGACACGTACACGTACACGTAGCCTCCGCGAACAGCGGAAACGGCGCGGCACACAGGTAGCCTGTATGCGCCTTTATCCACCTGGAGCAGGACCGAGAGAGTTGTCCGCGAATAACGCGCCTCAACCTGCACGCAAGATACAGTACCGAATAGGTACGTTTCGTACTACGCTATGTAGATGCGTTGCAAATCCAAACAGCATACGGCACGGCACGACACGGTTGCGGTTAGCGCGTCCACGTACACGACGCGACGAGAGGACTGAAGGCGAATTGGTGGGTCTGGGTATCGGTACTTGGTTGGGTATTCACGTAGTACGTACCATATACGTAGTTACGTACATACAAATCTAGGTATAAGCCTAAACCCGCGTCGCGTACCTAGCTAACGATACCGATTTACAAATAAGCGAAATAAAACTCGACGTCGACGTACTTGTACTCGGAGCCACGGAGCTGGTTCTAAACGCGTCCGTTTGCGAATCGACCTGTTCGGTACCTCCGTCGCCGCCGTCGCCGCCGTCGCCGCATTTCACATTATACGTCCAATCGCAAAGTTTTTTCTCTTTGTTCCATAACAATCCGGTTGGGCATTGTCTTTTATTCAGTCTGGTCGAATCGCACACGTAAAAAGTTGAACAGTCGCCGGGCACGGCGTAGTGTTCGCCGTTTGCGCAGCTTACCGCCGGTCGGTTCTGAAAATTAGTACGTACGTCTCAGTTGCGTTGAAAGACCTATTCTTCTCCGTTAGCATATCTGGCACTATGGCACATAGGAAGTAACTACATGTATGTATGCGTGCATGCATACGTATACGTTACGTTACGTAACGAGTTACGAGTTACGCGATTTACAACTCAAGCGTACATCACACACCAAGCGGGCTCTAACGTAAGTTACTCGTAGTTGCGCCTTTACCGCCGCCCTTAAAATATTCACTTACCTACAAAAAACCCGTTTCCGTCCTGTAAGTACGTAGACGTACCCATACGGCCATACGTACATTACTACGCGTCTCGTCGAGTCGAGTCGCCCTGTGGCCGTAGCGCTGGCAACTGACGAGATCTTAACTAGGTACCTATTCTGCAACCGGTCCATTAACTATACCTTACGTGTGCGAACTACGTACACTTGAAATCTGTTCCAACGCGAACGCACTGTGCCACCCTCGATAACCGGCAAATGCGTCGTTTGCTAATTTCCCGTAATCGAAACGATCGTGTACGATGGGCAGGCGCACCACCACCACCCCCACTTTTTACCAATAGCTGTGTGTAGTGTACTGTGTGTTGTGTACGTTTACGCAGCTACCTAGTACAACTTATCTATCTATCTATCTACGCTTTTAAAGCGTCCACCGTGACCTGTGACGTATTCGCCTATATAGTACGCTATTCTACTGGGAGCTCGGCCCGGCCCGGCCCGGCCCGAGCCGTCGTCCATCTCTTACAATTACGTACATCTTTGATCTTTTTACGTATTATCGCAAAATTACGTTGGTAGAATTTTGTTTATAATTACGTAGCTAGGTAGCTCTTAGCTCTTACGCATTCGGCATTTCCATTCCATACTCCGTAATATGATAATACGAATATGTACGGATAGTTACTGGTCGTGCGATAACGCGCAGACCACCACTACATAGTACACATATATACCTATATGTACATATGTATTACACGCTATAACTTTCTGTCGGAGCACCGACGCTAAACACACGCAGGCTACACATTCCTATATGTACGTAGGTATATAGGTACGTCTACGACCTACATACGTACACTACGAGTATTTATGTAGAGTAGAGGTAAGTAGAACTAGGTACCTACGTCTACGTAGATACCTATATCTACCGTGTACAATGTACATACATAGGTACTCGTACAACGATCAATTTGTGAATAAACGAAGCGAACATTAGGTATTTTCGCTTTTATTATTGGTAACTACGAGTAAATAGGTAAGTAGATAAGCGAGTAGGTAAAGTAAGTATTTAGTCGAGCGCTAGAAAAAAAGAAAGAAAGAAAGAAAGAGACGGTGGCAACAGACGCGAAAAAAGATTTTAAAAAGAGGAGAAAATCGATCAGCTGTAGGTAGGTCTACAAGACAGCATGTGCTGTAAGTATAGGCGTTATCGTATAGCATCGCATCGCATCGCATCGCATCGCAATGCTCCTAGGTATATCGCGATTAAATACTCGTATACGTATAGCTACGAATGAAAATTACCAAAGCTTAATGGCATCGACACGTCGTTTTAGTGCCGATGTTCGCTGTAACGCTGTAAGCCCAAATGTCTCGTTGTCCGTCGCGTTTTAACCTTCCTTCTTTTTTTATTATCGTTATTATTATTATTATTACTATTATTATTATTATTATTATTAGAATTATTAGAATTAGAATTGGAATTAGAATTAGTATTACGATTGTGTTTGACTCGGTTGTCGTTGTTACGATTATTAGTATTAGCATTAGTCCTATTAGTAGTAGTTTTCAAACGCGTACGCGACGATGACGGTATTATTATTTTGTTTGACGGCTGCGATTGCGAGTGTTTAAAGTTAGTAGTTGGACGTCGGTATGAGGGTCGTCGCGTAGCGTCGACATTGTTACGAGAAATACTAACTGTTTCAGGCGACGATGGCGATTCCGATTGTTCTAGTTGGTCGGTTGCGGATGACGTAGACGTCCAAGTCGAGCTCGGCAACGGAGAAGCAGTCGTCGATTGTGTCCATTTGTCTGATACGCCTGCAAATACAAATTTGCGCGAGTTGAGACGTCCCGCTCAATTTTAGTGGACGCATACATTTATTACGAATTACGATACGCGATACGGGCACGGGTCACGGTTTAACCGTGTACCTACTACCTAGTACCTACAGTACACGTATTAGCGTATTAACTACTTAGGTATCTATGTGTTGTGTAAGCACACAATATATACGGAGTACTTAAGGACGAACTACGACCTGCTGCTGCGGCTGCTGCTGCGGCTGCGGTGCGCAGTACGTGTTTCAATTCCCTAGATACTTGCACAAGTGTCGAGCTTAAATGCTGAGCAAGTTGGTAGCTCTACCTACTAACTAGGTGTAGGTACATATGTATTAGTACCTACTTATTACGAGAACGTACCTAATTAGTGTTTTCCACTCATTTTCATTCGAGTTGACCGTTTCGCCTAATCTAGAGGCTATATAGAAAAAGCACCGCACGGTTCCCAAAATATGTAGTACGCCGATAACGGCGCCGCTTTTTCGGTAGTTAAGTATAAAGTAGGTAAACAAAACAAACAACAAAGTTCATTTCTACACGTTGTAGGTACTTTTTGCTTACCTAACGTACACATATAACTATACTTACCTATTTTATGCTCTAGATTAGGCGGACCAGTCAAGTCGCGTTTAACGCATACCAAATATCGCTTGTACCTAGTACCTACTAAATGTACTCGTAGTTGTAGCTAGGAGTAGGATCAACTTACCAGACGAACCGCGTTCGCAGTCCGCTTTGACGGGCCAGTCGCAATTATTGCTTTTCGCATTCCAATGTAAACCGGGAGCGCAGCGTTCTTTTTTCTTTTTACCGTACACGCATCTGTAGTACGACGCGCAATCTTTCGCGTCCGAATAGTATTTTCCGGCGACGCACGAACTAGCGCCGATAACCGCGTTAGGAGTCGTTTCTTCGACTTGCGCAGCAGCGGTCGTTGTTGTGGTGCTGGTGCTGGTGCTGGTGCTGGTGCTGGCGGTCGTTGTCGTCATCCAACTGGACGACGGCGGTGTAGAAGCCGTAGTCGACGACGGATGTTTCGTAGTTTTACGCTTCTTCGTCGTCCCTTTGGTGGTGGTGGTGGTGCTGGTGCCGATGCTGGCGGTGACCGCGACCGCTTCCGTTGTGTCCGTGGAACCGGGTCGTAACGGACGATGAGAGGTAACTGGTCTTGGCGTTAGAGTTGATGGCCACCAAGGTCTCGTAGAGTGAACGGATGTGCTGGCTGTCGACGTCGTTATCGACGCGGCAATTCCTTCCTCAGTAGGCCTCACACTGGGTCGAGCTGTACCTACGGAGGTATATTACCATTATCGTCAGTTTTTTTTCTCGTCAAAATAGATAAATTACGAGTATGCACCTATACCTACCTATACAGTAGGTTAGGTACCTACCTACCTACATATACAAGTTTACCGAGCGAAAGGCACAGAAGCTGCTATTCGCTCCTTGTTCGAAACCAATAAGCTATGTAGGTAGGTACTTACTTAATGGCTATTCGTGTAGGTAGGTAGAGGGAGATATGTACTCGAAGAGATTTTTCTACCCTTATCTTACATGCGTATGTACTAACTCGTATTATAGTTTTACCTTCGACTTTAGTGGTAGTTTCCGAAGTAGCGGGGGTAGTATTAGTAGTAGGAGTAGTAGTAGAGGTAGTAGAAGAAGAAGAAGAAGAAGAAGAAGAGGAGGAGGAGGAGGAGGAGGAGGAGGACCAAGGCCACGACCAAATAGGGGTGCTGGTTGTAACGGTGGTACTCGACTCGGGCGATGTAGTGGCTGCCATCGTCGTAGTGGTAGTCGTCGTCTGCTTCCTACAATCGTTGCGATCAGCTGTTGCAATGGGCGCGATTCGACCCAAAGCGACATTTATTTCAGTCAACAGCGGGTAAACGCCGGAGCAGCATTCGTTATTGAAATCGTCCATATCGATAGTCCAAGCCATGATACCTCCGAAGCCAGACTTGATAGCGTAATCCACCTTGAAACGAGAATGGACAATAATTACGTATTGACTAATAAGCGGCCGTCTAATGCGAAACTACGCGTATGCGTGTATTGTGTACGTATGTACTTGACTTGGCTAAACTTGCGAATCCAAAGAGATACACGTACATATCTATAGGTATACGTAATTATGAACCTAGTACCTACGTATGTATCTGCAAATGTCTCACCTTTTTTCGTAAGCTGATTTCGTCGTCGTAACCTACCCACTGATCGGACTTATAAGCGTAAGGCTCGGTTTGCGTTAGCGGATTTCGTTCCACTTTCCAATTATTCGATTTTACTGCAAAAATAAGACGTAGCTGCTTGTAGCACTCGATCGTAGCAAGTACGTGCGTATTCCTACGCGAGTACGGCTAAGATGTTATCTACGCATTACAGTAGCCTACGCAGTTGTACGTTGTACGTGTACAGTGTACAAGTGTAGATCTAGGTAGGTAGGTCTTGGTCTAGGTCTAGGTACTAGGTAGCGATGTAATGTTATTCCGTATCATTGAGATATGTATCATGATAATCAATTACCTGCTTAAAGATTATCATGATTATCATGATAATCATGATACTGAACTTGTTTTCTTTTCCGCCAGGATTGCTAGTTTTAAATACGTCAATGACCCTATACCTCTATCATTCTGTCACACCAATCATGACAGTGTTGATGAGGCTGCGTTCAAAGTGGGAAAATTTTCACGCATAATTAACGCCATCGTTGTAGCGATGTATTGATATTACGCTATTAATAATTATTATCACGACTATCGTGATAACTGCAGATAAATACCTATCATGATAAAAGTGATACCTACGTTTTTCACCACAAGCATCGCGTTAATTACCTATGTATGAAAATGTTGCCCCTCTGAACGCAACCTCATCGACACTGTCGTGACAGGTAGGATCATTGACGTGTGGGTATTCAAAACTAGCAATCGTAGCGTAAAAGAAAACAATTTCAGTAGGTATCGTGATTATCAAGATTAAATGATTGATTATCATGATTATGATAGGTATACATATTACCTATCTCAATGATACAGAATACCTACCTATATCATTACATCGCTAGATCGCTAGGTATGGTGAAAAACGTAACATTTTTATCACGATATTTTATCGCGGTCAACATGATAGTAGTGATGGTTATTAATATAGGTACCTATTATCATTATCATTATCTAACGCAAGTACCTACCTATATCGCTACATGTAGGTCTAGGTATGTACATTATACTTATACACGCAGGTACTAGGTACTGCGACTGCGGTACATATGTTAGGTAGGTACTACGTGTAGTGAGTATAGGGTAGGATAACCACGAGTACGTAGTACATACTTCTAGCGCAAATCTCGTAGTACGAAAGTACTCCTGGTTGCTGGGTGATACGACCGGCGAGTCCGGGTTCGAGAGCAGCGTCGCCCGGCTCGTGGTGATTGCGATCGGCTAATGTGAAACTTTGTCCGAAGAAAGGTACACCCATCGTCAATTTTCGCGGCTCCGCACCCAGTAACACCAACGACGATAACGTCGAGTCCTAGCACACGCGTACGCGCATCACACCGCATCATTATTAGATAAGTACACTAAATATACGAGCGTGAATAGATGCCTACGTACGTAGGTACCTATATGTACTTATTTGTACGCATACAAATTGTGCTAATCTACCCCAAGGTGAGTAAAATCTATGTCTACGATGAACGATACGTACCGTGTTGTACTCGGGGAACTGATCGTTTTCGTTTCCGTACAAAGGACTCGAGTGCCCCGTTCGATTTTCCCAGCCTCCGTGATAATCGTAAGTCATGACTGAAAAGAAATCCACATATTCGTTGATGGCCAGTATATCGTAGCCTAAATCGATGACTTCTTTATAACCAGACACTGCGACCGCTAATTCGTAACTCGAATCTCGTTGCTTATCGAATTCGTTGCGCAACTCCTGTAGGTACGTAAAAGAATCGCATCGCATCGCATCGCATAAGGTACAATATCTATATAGGTACCTACATATAATCGAAGGTGACCATACTCGAACTCGTCGTAACCTTTACTTTATCCACTCTATCTATCTATCTATCTATCTATCTACGTATCTATGTATCCATTTACTTATCCATCCAGCCATCTGCTTTCTACTTACTTGAATTAGTTTGGCAAAATTGATTCTATCCGAAGTGTGCGCTTCGGAACAACGAGCTTGCCAGCATACCGGATAGTTCCAATCGACGTGTAGTCCTTGAAAGTTATAACGTCTTAAAAACGCTATTACCGAATTCACAAATCTGCAAATACGAGTTCATACATTCGTACAGTGTAGGTCTAGCGTACCTATTTATCGTACGCTGCGTTGCGTTGCGTTGCGTTGCGTTGCGTACGTAAACGAATAGGCTCGGGTATGTTTATTTCGTTACGAAGCTATCCTTCCCTAACTATACGCGTCGCCCGCGCTGCGCTGCGCTGCGCCGCGCCATCACTATCGCCATTCGCCATTGACTCGCTCCAAGTTAATGCTACAGCCATAAAATGGCGTAAAATACGAATACGTAAGTATAAACGCAATAACTACGTCTACGTAGGCAGCTACGTAAGTGGCAATGACGCTATATCCGATAGGGGATAGTCGATATCAAATAGGAGCCAATCAGATACCTCTACCCTACCTAGTACCTACAATCTACATAGATAGCTAGGTAGTTAGGTACATACGCAGGTACCTACACCTACTACCTACGTAAGTAATACGCGCGTTTTATTTGGTAGGTATTAAGAAAAGAAGCAACTGTGGCGAGTGCGTACTGGGTAGAGAGAGAGAGACTATCGACATCGAAGGAACACGGAACACGCGCGCGGTTTAGCTAGGTGCATTTGATTACCTTCTTCTATTAGCGCCGCTGCCGACTAATTTCGAGTATTTATCGCCGGAAGAATCGGTCCATCCACCGATCGAAATGAGAACTTTCGCTTTGTCCGTGATTTCGGCAGACGTGATTTTCTTGTAAAATTCTACAAATACAAGTACATACGAGTTAGTAGATAATATTATGTAAATAGATGCGGCTGTGCGTATACATACGAAGGAACGCCGCGCCACAGCCACAGCCGCAGCGCGGCGCGGCGCCGCGCCGTAACAGTCAGTATAGCCAGAAGCCACATATGGCAGTGGCACCCCAACAACCTGCTGCGGACTAGGTGATGTAGGTAATCGACGCTCGAGTCGGACGAATCGCGATGGATAGAAAATATGGATAAAGCGAAATCGTAAGCAAAAAATACCAACTACGTACGTTTACGTAGTTGGCCTATGCCTAGACCTACACCTACTCGTATGTAGGTAGTATGTACTTAGGTATACCTACTCACCATTCTCGATATCTGTGACGGGATCGGCGATTGCGATGGTGTAGTTTTCGGCGTCTAACGATGCGAAAGCGTATACCAAATGCGTACATAGGCCGGCGTCCACGTAATCGGGAGTGAACTTTGTCTCGCTCTTGCGATACCAAGCCCAGCTGGCCACATAGCACACCACTCTGTATTCTTTTTCATCTGCAACAAACGTGGAATGCGAGATGCGACAGATAACCCCGGCCCCGGGTACCGGATGAACGACGTTACAACTTTAGTTGCACAGACGTACGTCTACCTACCTACCTATCTATCTATCTATCTACCTACCTGACTAACTTACCAATCTGTCAATCTATGTATCTACGTATTAAATACTTGAATCTAGATTGGTACCTCCACCTATGTACCCGTCTAGCTATACCTAGTAGAAACAACAAACGTACCTGGTTTACTCTCTTGTTGCTTGTAAATTCGTTGCGATTTTAAATCTTGCAAAAACGCATTCAAAGGCGGCACCTTTTCGACTGCTTCTCGAAGTGGAAAATCTTCTTCGGCTCTACGATAAGAAATGAAAACAGACGCGTTAGTCTTCTTCAATTTAGTCAACGATAACGTAGGTACGTAGATAGGTAGGTAGATAGAGATACTAGATCATTATACACACACGTACTATATACGGCAAAAATGGAAAAATACGTATTTAGGTATTCGACACTGAAATAGCTACGAAACGAATAAAATCTGTTGCCTATACGTCGCGTCGTAGGTCGTACTATAGCGATGCATACGGGATGGCGAGTTTGGCTGCTTGGAAACGCCAAGTCGAGCTTTCCTAACTTACTTTAGACGAACGAGCTACGAGTACGAAGCAGTCTTTTTTCATAAATGCTACATTGTCACCACCATAACACGCGCGTTTGTAACGCCGAGATGAAGTTGGTGCGGGGTGCGGCGCATTCCTATCGCACGAGCAAAAAAAAGCACGCCTGCGCCGCCGCCAGAAATTCCAACAGGTAGGTAACAGGTAATAGGCTTAAATTTCCTTTCCACATGTCCTTACTCGATTACAGGCCGACGCGTATGTAACTCGTAGATAAGTCACGTCGCGTCGTATTTTTTAAACGATGCGATGTCGATACCGTAGCCGTGCCGTAGGTATACCATTCTACTCGTAACGTAACACCGCACCGCCTTCAGTCACGGCCTCGTTTCAAACGCAGGAAGCAGGATGCAGACTACCGTATCGAACCATCATCACTCGATAAAAGCTAGGTAGGTACCTACTTGATCATTTAAACTAGCTACACTGCTACAGGTATACCTAGCCAGTAGCCAGTAGCCAGTAGCCACCTACACCTAGCTGGTACTTACATAATGTGTACCTGTACTAGGTAGTAGGTACTCGTAGTCGACGGGTTGTAGAAACGGTCTACGTTTTAGCGCGACGACTGACTGGTTATCTGCCTAACGGAACGAGCCGCAGCTTGTCTCATCTGTATGAGTTTTTCGCAGGCCAATCAGTTGACAGGACAGACCGAAGACCCAAGTCCGAAGACGAACAACAAACTACTGCTGGACGCGACGAAAATCCGTATTCGCAAACCAGTTTGTTTTTTGCAAGTAAAGTAGGTAGGTAGGTACTCGATTTGGTGTATCTCTCCAACTTTGACTCCGACTCGCTATATAGGTACATATCAACTTTATAATGTAGGTATACGTATGGTACGTATCGTACGAGTAGTGGTTCCTTCTTCCTACATATAATAGCCGCTCGTCTGTGTACTGCCAAAACATGGTGCTAGGATAAAAAACTAAACACGTACGTAACGTATGCACGTAAATGTATACTACGTAGGTCTAGGTACGTACCGTACGTATCTATGTAGGTACTTAGTTAATACTCGTATGTAGGTACGAGTAATGAGTAATGTAATGCACGTGTGCGAGAGTAACTAACTAACTCACTCATCCCTGCCGACCTCAGCCGATCCCACCGAGCAGGCGAGCTCGGCCATCGAATCGAACCGAACCACGAACCTTGATTCTCCAAGTCGCGAAGCGACGCGACGCGACGCGTCGCGTTGCGCCGCATCATACCGAATCCAGTATGTATAATTATGTGTACCACGTACCTTACCAGTTACCACACATACACATACACGTAACTATTGCAAATACGCGCAATCGTTACCTACAAATATCAAGTACCTACCTACCTACCTACCCATGTAAGTAGTACCTGATGTACCTATTCTCACTGAGAGTGCTCTTGGGTACGTAGGTGCAGAAAAAGTACGAGTAAATTAGGAATGCCTACATATTTTCGCGAATCGCGATATTGCACATGTATGTACTCGTACTCGTACTCGTATATGGCTCGATGCTATAGGTACGAGTATATGTAGTAGCACCACTCGTGACATTTTCTTTAATTATTCAAGTGGAAGCGTTTTTACATTCGATTCGAGACACCTATCTAATGGTAGGCAGAGGCACTTTGGCAGTAGACAGAGACACGTAAATCTACCTTATACGTGTAGGTACTCGTATGTATGTCTATGTAGCTATGTACCGTATGTACGTACTATGTACTACAACTTTGCACATTCTACATGTTACCTATATGTTTTCTACGACTATAGGTAGGTAAATATACTCGTACGAGTACGAGTACCTACGTAGAAAGATCAACAGAGATGAAGGACTGAGAGGACGCGCGCGTTTAAAATGCAAATCCAAAAGGTTATCGACTCGTAGATGATACGCCATCGACATCGTTGCTGCTGCTGCCGCCGACGCTGCTACTCGTCGCGTGTACATTATAAAATACGTAAATACTTAACCAGGCGAAATGGAAGTGCCGAGCGTGAGATTGCTAAATGAGTTATAGTTTTTTCCAACTCTCTCGGTACCGACACCGACACCGACACCGACACCGAATAAATACCCCCTCCCACTCGCCCCGAACCTCTCTACCAGCATTTTGAATAAGCGCGCGGTACGAGTACCTAGTTAACCACCAGTATAGTACCGAATAAGTATGTCGCATCGGATCGGATCGGATACCGCATACCGCGAGTACAGCAAGTACACGGCCGCAGCTAGGTAGCATCGGCTTTCAGCTCATTGCGTACGTAGACGTACGATACGTACACATATTTTCTCGCATTATTACGATAGGTAATAGGTATGTAGGGGGCTCCAGTTTACCCGCCAAACTTTTGTCATGCTAACTTGTTATACTTGCAATAAATAAAAGGACTAGGTATCTACGTATGTAGAGCGAAGTAAAGGAAAATACGCCTAGTATCGGCTCTTACTTTTCTCTGGCGCTGAGAATTTTTTCGACAGACGATCGTAGCGGAAAGGAAAATAATTCGGAATCGCCACCGCCATCGCCGTAGATGGAATTACGATCGGCCATCGAAACGTTGGATCGTTGACGAGCATAAGCGACGGCCACCTGATGTACGCCTTCTATGGAAGATCTTAGAAATGACGGTGGCTGCGGCTGCGACGAACTCGCTGCTCCGTTACCATTGTACTTTGGCAATTCCAGACAAAGTGCGTGCGACGGAAATGCCGCAACGGCGACCGCCACGGCCACTACGGACATCGCTATCGACATTCTTACCGATAATTGCGCCCATTTCTCCAGCTTCATCGTTTCGTGGCTCCACGTTTGAAGTCGCTCCATTGCTACTTGACTCGCTATTCGACGAATCTAAAAAGTAAAAACATGTAAATTTGTATCTATCTACAGACACCACTATTGCTATCGCTACATCTTACGTATTAGGTGGGTAGCTAAATCACAACTGGTATTGGTATTGGTAACGGTAATGCAATGTAGGTAGTATTGGTTAGAATATGAATCGTACAATAGCAATAGGTACCTACTTAGGCGGTAGAAAACATTGCCACTCGTACTCGTCTAATAGCTATAGCTACGACGACTACTGCCTAGATCAGCTGCCTCTTATCTCTATACGTACGTAGCTTCCTAATTACCACTAACCCAAAGCTCTCACCTATATCCATTGGTTACTTAGGTACCACCAAAGCGGTGTAAGATAATCGTTAATCTGTAGTACGTAGGTAGGTAGGTAGGTAGGTAGGTACCTCTATAAAATCTAACAAAATACCTAAAATAACTTACGTGTGCGAGAGGACGCTGCGTGTTTGCATTTGATTTCGCAACTACGATCTATTCAATCACGGTCACTATCGCGTTAATCGCGTCGTTGCGCGTCGTTGTTGTTGTTGTTTTAATCGCTAGATACCTAGACCTACGTAGCCGAAAGGCGAACAAGCGAATAAGCGAAAAAGGAACGATTCTAGCTTCGGTTTCGCAATCGAAAATAAAAGTACGATTACCTATAATTATGTATGTAGGTAGCTACGTAAACGATATCAATTCAACGCGGATGATGAGTGCATGACGAACTGTCTCGGAAAGGACACGATGCGAGTTACTTACTCGTATAAGTAGAGGTAATCGTATAAATTTGTAGCGCGATGAATACTGCAGCCAGCAGCCAGCAGAGTATAGAAAGAAAACGAACACAACCGCGACCACAACGACGACGACGAAAAAAGACAAGTTGTGGTAGACACCCGAGTAGGTAAGGACGAGTATAAAGACGGGAAAAAAACAAGCAAGCAAGCAAGCAAGCAAACAAACAAACAAAGCAAAAAAGACCAAATTAACGGGGGAAAATCTACCCGGTTGGCGGCGGGGACAGGAACGAGTATAATTAACGAAGCGACGAACCACGCGACCACACTCGTAGATAAAAGAGTGCGTTAAATGCGCGACCAAAAGTAAGAATACTTAAGCGACTAAACTTATACTGTACTAACAAGGTAGGAAGATGGACGGGTAGGGTAGACGACAGACGTAGAGGTAGATGACACCCCATTTACGCGCACGTACAAAACAAACGATAGTCGCTGGTCGCTAATCGCGCGTCCTTTTCTACCTGCTAATCGTTTATCGTTTGTTGTTTTTAGTACCAGTGCCAGTGCCAGCGCCAGCGCACACTTGTTTGCTTTTGCTTTTGCTTTTGTTTCTACGTATTTCGTTTAAGTACCTATGTATCTATCTGCTTTTCGATCTACTCGTATCGATCTATCAATCTAGACGTACGTCTAGCGTCTACGTACGATACACGGCTCCATCGACACACCATCACATCATATTACCTATCTCTAGTCGAGTCGAGTCGAGTTCCTCTTTCTTCCAAGTCCATCGTGTCGCGACGACAGTGTTGCGTTCGTGATTGCGGTCGCGGTCATCGCTGTTCTTGGCCATCGCGATCGCGATCGCGATCCGATCCGATCGCGCATCAATTTCTCGTTTTCGTTTCGCTTTGTCTTTATTCAAACTGTCTACAATCAGGTAGGTGAGGTACCTAATTGCCTATATCCATTTACCTAGTTCTTAACCTAGTTGAATATTTGATTTGCTCGCTCGCTGGTTTGTTCGTTCGTTTGTTTGTTTGTTTGTTCACGTATTTGTGTGTCCTAGCTTTGTAATGTAGGTAGATATATGTAGGTACCTGTATACACTTACACGGACGCGCTATGCATGCAAGTATCTACATACCTACGTAATACGTATACCTACACATTCGTTTATCGATACGTACGTATGCGTGTAAAATTACCTACCTATCTCTCTTGCTTACTCGTATTTCTCACTCAACCCGATTTCGTTCACTTGGATCTCGCTTACAAAGTACGACCAAGACACTGCACGTCATGTCACGTCTCACGTCAAACAAATAGTCACCCTCCTTGCCCTTCTTCATTCTTCATCCTTCATCGGCTTCATCCATTCATCCAGCCATGTGTCCATCTACTCATTTGTCATCGGGTTTACCATGACCGCGACCGTGTGTGAGGCGACGCGAGGTGACGCAACCATCGCGCATTACCACATTCGCATTCGCATTCGCATCGCATCGCATCGCATCACTATCATCGACGCGACGCGACGCGACGCGACCATTCAATGCCATTCGATTTTTACGATTTAGTAGTTAGGTTTAAGTAAGTTTCACTTTTCGCAGAATACCAACTTGTACTCGTCGCGTGCATACAAAGTATCTACATGTACGAGTACGTAGTGCATGTCTAGCTATAGCTATAGCTATAGCTACAGCTATACTCGTATTCGCCCTCGAAATTCGAGTACCATACATATGTCGAATTTGCCGCGTTATTTTTTCCTTCCCGGCCCCCTCCCCCCCCCCCTCTCACGCAGTTAATTAATACCTACCTATATGTAGGTATTGTCGGAAATGGCACATCTGAATCTGGAATCTGTATTCGAAAACGCATAGATGCTGGGTTCTTGTGTTGTGTGCGATGTTTGTACTCGGTATAGTTACTAAATTTTTATTTACAATTTAGACGATCGGAAGAGAATCAAAATGTCTCGCGGAATAAACATGGAATAAAAGATACGGTAGGTACTTACGTACTTTCAATTTATGCGAATCGCAGAGTGCGCTGCGCTAATGATCGAGATTCGAGAAGAATGTTATAGGCGACAAGCGCCGTTGCGCCAATCTGGAAAAAATGATAGCGATATTGCCCGGATGTCAACTGCATTCGTAAATTTAGCGAATCCACTCAGACTACGTGGCTTCGGTGATCCCGCATGATTTTGTAAAAACTCATTGTCAGACCAATACAGACGAATACATCACTACCGTTGCGTTGGCCGTGCATTTCACAATTTGTTCAAAGTTTCAAATTTATGTACGTACCTGTACCTATAATACCTACGTATTTAGATTCCACATCCAGCAGGCGATATTTATGCCACCGCTCTACTTTTAAGACAGCACCAAAATTTTCTAAAAAGTACATAGCAGGTAATTTATTATTGGTTGGTAGGAACAGGAACTAGGAAGGTATCTGCTTTAGGCGAGGCCGGATAAAAATTGAAAAAAAAATGAAATACTCGCAGGTACCAAAGTACCGAGTACACGTCAGTTTATTTTTTATTCTACTTAGGTAGGTACTTGTAAATCTTGCTTTGGTTGGTGAGGCAAAAAAGTGGCTGAAGATCCACGCAATAGGAAGTGATGAGAAATAATTTTTGAACGCCTATAGACGCATCTACACTCGAGTAAAAATAAGTATATATTTCAAATGGAACAAATATGACGTGTAATGTACACTCGAATAGATACTCGCAGGTCGCAATACATACGTATCATTTAAGTAGGTAGATAGCTACAGTTAGGTAAGTGTACCTATCTGTAGCGATGCGATAAGATACGAATACGATGCGATACAGCGAAACAAGAGTTTCAGCTGGCTCGATCGTTACACGTACAATCGATGGCGCGATGAGTTGCGAAAATGCGATGCTTTACGAATCGAGTCCGAGTCCAAGTCCAAATGAACAGAACAGAGTAGGAAATAGAAACGATAAGAGAGCTGAAAAGTAACCTACACATATCTATACCTATCTACTCACCCATCCCATACCTACGACAAAACATTAATCGCATCACCGCTCACCTACTTCGCCACCGATTTCCACGTCGCATTAGCGCATCGTACACATAGTCTTACATTTGCAACGTGTAACACGTCGGCAGGTACCAGATAGTAGGTAGGTAAGTAGGTAGGTAGGTAGGTATAGGTAAATTATAAATAACGTGAACGCGTAGCAGGAGGCCTACGGTACGAGTACAACATAACAAGTGCGCGTACTTGTACAGTAGGTACCTGCAAAAACCAAATATTTGCTCACGTAAGTAATAAGTACGTAGGTAAGTAGGTATTTATATATAGCCATAGCCTATCGATACGATGATAAATTATTATTAACCCGATCAACATTACCCGAACTTAAACTAACCCGCTTCAATATACCTACGTATAAATTTATAACATTGAAGGAGTGAAAATAACAACACCATGATTATTATCATCAACAATAACAACAACACCATCAACAACAACAACAACAACAACAAAAACAAAGACTGCAGACAGCGCATACACGGATATGTATCATGTACCTATTTATGTAGCTATAGTTACGTATAAGGTAAATGGATAGGTAAGTAGACAGACAGACAGACAGACAGACAGAGGCAAACTCGTAGAATACGTAGATGCAACACGTGGTGCACGTGTAACAATATGTATGTAGGCTTCTCTCCATGTAAAGAAGTAAGTACATACCCTATCTATGCAGGTGTTCGTCCATCCATCCATCCATCCATCCATCCATCCATCTATCTATCTATCTATCTATCTATCGATTTAGTTATTTATACGTAGGTAGCTAACTTATACGTAGGCGCTGGAAAACGATACATCTTGGTTACTTTTTACCGTATGTAGCGATTAATTTTTCGACCAAAGCTACGTAAGCTTCTTTGGCCGATTCGGACGAGGTGCCTTTTTTCATATTCCACGCATCCCATTTGGCTTTACCTTTTACATCGAATAAACCCGGACGGTCTGAAAATGCAAAAATACGTAGGTATTAGTAAGTATTCGTCCATTACCGAAATGTACAATGTACACATAGACATACACAATACATGCTAAGAGTCTAGCGCTAACACTAGTTATGCACAATCCTAACCAAGTGGTAGGATAACCACTACCACTATATTCGAGTAGGTAGTACCAGTCTATTCGTGTAGGTATATAGGATAGCAGGTATTCGCGGTGACGATCAGTTGAGTACTCGAATGGGAGGATGGTCATTTCTCGATTTGCTATAAAGATGAATATGATAGATAGGTAGGTAGGTAGGTAGGTAGGTAGGAAGGTCACGATGTATGGCATGGCATGGCATGGCATGGCATGGCATGGCATGGCATGGCATGGCAACGAGCTCGGTACCTATTACCTAATTGAAACGTCGAAGCCTTTGCGTGCGCCTCCAATGATGGCAAAACGAGAGCACTAGGTATTAGTTTTTAATTGCACGCGCGTATCCAAATCCAAGTAAAATTTTTAGAAACCGACGCGACGTAGTTCGATACGATCGAATCGAAAAATAATAGGAATTCGAATTCGATGAAATTTGCGAGAAAAAAGTAAAAAAAATCTTATTCGCACTTTACACGAGAAATGCGACCGAATAGGTACGGTTGTAGCCCTGCTTACTAGAGTGATCGGGTATTTAGGCGCGCTTGTACCTACCGCATTAGGTACTTTTCATGTGATGGAAATTTTCGCAGTTTTCGGCCTAAAATAAACAAAAACTAACGAATAGATAGGTAGCCAGCTAGGTCGTAGGCACTAGATAGGTAAGTAAAAATGATGGAAACCAAAAACACGCATCCAGCCAACCAGGAACCAGCTCGAAAGTTGGCAACTTTGTCGCAAATTTGGCCGCTGTTTTCGGCGAATTGACGACGCGTTTGAAACACCCGCTTCCGACGAAAGCGACACAATCGACGGGTTTTGACGAAGGAGAAGAGAAGAGAAAAAAAGAAAAGAAAAGAAAAGAAAAAACTGTCGACTTGACAAACCTGTATTCACGTCTCCTACGGTCGCTTGCTTGAATAACGCGTACAATTCCAACAATTCTTCGTTGGTAGGAGTTTGCTTCAGATTTTTCACATCTTCGACGCAAGCTTGAAATTTCTAAAACAAAAAAGCAGCGACATTTTCGTGATTACTCGTACAGTCGCACTGTTGTCTGTCGTGCAAAACTTACGCTAGGCATAGTAGGTAGGTAGGTAGGTAGGTAGGTACGTATTATACGCCGAGTATATGTGTAGGTCTAGGTCTAGGTATGTAGGTAATGTACACTCGTAGTACAACGCCACGTGAGAGACGGCCGCGTAACTAGTTCCTTTCTACGTACGTACTCGTACTCGTACCTACCGGGTGTACAAGAATATGTGAACCCCTCCCCCCCCCCGGGATTTTTAGTTACAAAAAGTTAGGTTGGCTGTTGGCAACATATTTAACGCAATGCGGTTAGTGAACAAAAAACTGATTGGTGTTTGTACTGTTTGAGTTTGATTAAGTATTGTTTATTTTGAATTCAGAGTTGCCAACATAACTTTTTGTAACAAAAATAC
>FIZV01012924.1:0-16262 GCA_900050545.1 Trionymus perrisii | reverse complement strand
AATTATGATAATTCTTCAAAAAAGATCTCGCTCAGCGGTACGCGGGGAAAGATCTCAGAATCATAAATTCGGCTTTGAGTAGCATCTTGACTGCTACGCGTTTTTTTTTTTGAGGAAAATTTTTAAAAAATCATCTTTTGAGATTAAATGAGATTTTTGGCTAAAAAAATAGTGATAATTTTTTAAATTAGGTACTAGTAGTCTTTCAATATTCGTTAAAAAATTTAATCAATTAAATTTTGAAAAAAAGAAATATGTGTGTATAGAAAAATTTGCAGGAGTATATAACCTAATCAATTTTTTTATTTACAAAAAATCGGTAGAGAATAACTTTTTAGAAAAATCACAAAAAGTTCACTAACTAAAAAAAAATGTCTGTTTCAAAAAAAAACAAAAAAAAAAAATTATAAACTTTACAAAAAATCCTATAAATTTAAAAAAAATTGAGGAAAAATTTTACTTGATGAAAAAGAAAACGATTTTAAACAGCTGCAACAGAAGTTTTTTTTCTTCAAATTTCTACACTCGGTTCAAATTTTTTCAAAGGAAATATTTTAAGACCCACTGAATTTTCGAAGTTTGCGTAATCTTTATCTCTTTCTTTTTCTTCTTCTCATAAAAATGACGAGGGCCACATTTTGCAAAGATGTTTGAATGCAAAAAAAAAAGGATCGTTGACGAAGATTGGCGCAGTTGGAAAGCGGTGAGGAGGCGGGGAAGCGCGGGAAATATTTGCGGAATTTACGATCGCTGAAATTTTTCCGCCTAATCGAGTTGATAAGTCGATGATGCAGAAAAAGTCGCGTGAAATGATAAGAATGAAGTATTCGACGAACGTAGGTGTGGTGCGTAAATTATGAAATTTTTTCGTCACTCTGCCAGTGGCCTGGTCTGGCTTGCTGGTGTATTATATGTACTGTTAGGTTTTTATTTTTATCGCGATTAATTCGCGGTTTTGTTAATTAATCATATACTTTGGACGAGGCTGAATTGTGGGTGTGGGTGTGTGCGTGTGTCACGTTGTCATTCGAGATGTGAGATAGGTAGTTACGAGTTAATTATTATTAAAAACGAGGAAAGCGTGCGCCTGCTGCGAAGCTCCGTCGTAATTGGATTTTTTTTTACGAAAAATTTATTAGTATATGGATTTTTAAATATAGCAATTAAAAAATGGAAATCGACCGGTGCGGCGTATTAATTTCGGTATGTTTTCTTTTTCGATTTTGCAGGAAGAACCTCCTCCATTGCCTACCAGTCCGCCCCCAACTCCGGCCGATGAAACTTCTGAAAAAGAAGAAACTCAGACTGTCTCGGAGGTGCGTACTGCGTACAAGTGCCTAGTTCTCGATACGAGTATATTTATGTGGTATTAGTCGATCAAGATTCGAATACGAGTACAAAATTACCACCGAATGTCTTCCCTATCACTGTGGACAGGCTGACGATCCGTCTTCTGCGAAAAGACTGGTATCGTACTTGCCCGACTCGTGCCCTCGAGCGTAATTTTTCGACGAGATCCTTTGTGGTGTAAAATGCGAATTTGTTAAACGAGTATTTAGCCAGTTGGAAATGAATTTTGCATACTCACGCGGTTATATCGCATTTCGCGTGCTGCCGCGGCCGGTGCGGCAACCACGTCGTAATATATTTCGCAAGATCAAGGCTAACCTCATCCCTGGGACCCTGGGGCAGTCCAGTAGAGTTTACTGGCCTTTTTCTGTCTCTCTCTCTCTCTCTCTCTCTCTCTTTCGAGTAACCAACGTTACGTTACGTTACGTTACGTTACGTTACGTTACGTTGAACGAAGTGGATTAAAAACGTGGTGTGAAAATGAAAATTAAAGTAATCCGTTCGAAATTCGCCAAGTCCAGTACGAAAGAGTCGAATTTCCCAAATAGTACGAAATTTCGCAATCGCCCAAAGATCAAAAATTATTCGTGCTGGCGTTTCAAAAAACCACACACCGAACTAGATTTTTTTTATTTTCGCGAAGAAAATCTAGCCGAAAATTAGTCAGATAAAATGGGAAATGCGCTAAAAAGCCAATAAAAGGAAACGAGAAAAGAGCACAAATAATAAGGGAGCAACGTCGGTTACCTTTTATTAATTCGCACACCATTTTGCGCGTATGCGGCAAAGCAAAGACCAACTCGGTGTGCCTTTTTCGGAAAAAAAAGAAAAAAGGTAAAAGAGAAGATCGTAAGAACGGTTGAATTTCACCAAGTTTGCGCTTTTATAATAATTTAACCAAAACGAGATAGACGAAGAAGAGAGGTGGGTTTATGAAGTGCTGGCAAAGAGAGGTACCTGTAAATTAGGATAGGCGTACGCTCGAGTCAAATAATGTAACGTATCCGGCCCAGCCATCGCCCCAGCAATAGGCTGCGGCTAGGCAGCTTTTGCAAGTCGCACAGCAAGGGTTGGCAGGGTACTTGGGACATACGCGTATATAATTCGTACGATACGATGGTACTTTTACTAATGCCATGCCGTAACTTTTTTACCGCCTCGGTGTGAATATTAAATCGTGTTTTTAATTTACTAAAGCTACGGATTAAGTTTTTAACGCGCATTGTGAGCAGGCGACGCGACGTGAGAGGCGGCTTAGCACTCTAGCCAAGCTATGTAGTTCTTGTCGATACGACGTATATTGCAAAAAAAGAGCCGGATTCGCGGAGCTTTTGTGTGTAAAATTTACGTTTGGTTGAGGTGCCAGAGCGGAAAAGAAAGGAACGAATGTCGTGTACGAAGTTTAATGTATTTTTAGTGTCAGAATTATCACCCCACGGTTACAACGATATCGATATTTGGCTCGAATTTAACAATTCTTTCGCGAAAAACTCGATTCATTTTTCAGAAAATCATTGTTTTCTCGCCCTCCCCCTCGAGTCGTTTCATTTTATGAGAAAAAAATTCCCTATTTTGATTTCTTCCCTAAATGATTTTTAAGCAGTGGTGTATTTGATAGGGAAGTCATTCACTCCAAATTTTCAAAGAAATGCAATTTTTGTCAAGTTGTAAATTGTAATAAAAACTAAAAATTTGAAACCTTGCAAAAGTGGTTTAAAAATTCTGCAAGATCATAAACAAATTTTCCGCGTTGATCCAGACTTTCATATTCCATGGGTTGAATTTTTGCATGTGACTAATTTTAATTAATCATAATTATTTGATGAACAGAAATTTTTATAAAAACTTGAAAAAATTTGAACTTTTGATCAATTAGAAAATTAGAAATTAAGAAAAAAAAATTAAATTAAAAAAAAAAGGCTTCATTAGAGCTCTAGTTTTATGTTTCTTTTGATATATTTTGGAGGTAAGCGGGCGGGGGGAGGGGAATGAATTTTTAAAAATATTCCTAAAAAATACCGGTTTATGCGCATTACTGAAATTTTTAAAATTGTATAATTTCGGAAAATGATTGGATCATTGAAAATATTAACGATTTTTGAAAATTTGCCCATTTTGGATAATTTGTCAATTTAAAAACTTTGTTAATTTTGGGAAATTTATCAGTTTAGGAAATTTGTCAATTTTGGAAAATTTTCAGTTTTGGAAAATTTGTCAGTTTGGAAAACTTTGTCAATTGAAAAAAAATTGAAAATTTTTGAAAATTTGTCAGTTTTTGGAAAAATTTGTAAATTTTTTGAAACTTGTCAGTTATGGAAAAGTTGCTAAGTTATGAATAATTTGTCAATTTTGGAAAACTTTCAGTTTTGGAAAAGTAGCTAATTTTTAAAAATTTGTAAGTTTTAATTTTTTTAAATTTTGCAATTTTTAAAAATTTCGCAATTTTTAAGAAAGAAATGACTTTTGAAAAATCACTAATTTTTGTGAATTATAGAATTTTTAAAAATTCAACAATTTTGGGGAATTCAATAATTTTAAAAAATTGCTAATTTTTTAAAATTTGTCAATTTTGAGAAATTTGTCAGTTTGGAAATATTTGTCAATATTGGAAAATTTGTGAATTTTTGGTAACTTGTCGGTTTTGTAAAAGTTGCTAGTTTTGAAAAATTTGTCAATTTTGGAAAATTTAGAAAAAATTACTAATTTTTGGGTATTAGAGAATTTTAAAAAATTCAACGATTTTGGAAAATTTAATAATTTGAAAAAATTGTGAATTTTGGCTAATTTGTTAATTTTTTTAAATTTGCCAGTTTGGAATAAGAGGTCAATTTTGGCAAGTTTGTCAATTTTGGGAAATTTGTCAGTTTTAAAAAAGTTTCTAATTTTTGAAAATTTGAAAATTTTAATTTAAAAAAAATTTTGATTTTGGAAAAATTTTGAAATTTTTAAAAATTTATCAATTTTTCTAAAATAAATGACTTGAAAAATCACTAATTTTTGGAATTGGAGAATTTTAAAAAATTCAACGGTTTTGGAAAATTTAATAATTTTATATAATTGTCAATTTTTTTTAATTTGTCAATTTTGGAAAGTTTGTCAGTTTGTTAATTTTTCGAAATTTGTCAGTTTGGGAAAATTTTTCAATTTTGGAAAATTTGTCAGTTTTGTAAAAAATTTTGGTTTTGGAAAAGTTGCTAATTTTTAAAAAGTTGTAATTTTGGAAAATTCCGCAGTTTTTGAAAAATCGCTCATTTTTGTGAATTATAGGATTTTAAAAAATTCAACAATTTTGGGAAATTTGATAATTTTTGAAAATTTGCAATTTGGACAATTCAATAATTTTAAAATTTACTCTGACTTTCAAAGAAATTCTAACCCTCGAATTTAAAAAAAAAAAGGTACAGTTCTTCAACAAATTGAATTTTCAATTCATTCCATAAAACACCCCTTCTCCCCCTATGAAAAAGTGAGGCTGTAATCTATCAACTTTCGGTCTTACTTGGTCTTTCTTATATTTTTCCTCTCAGAATCGCCAATGTTTTCAAGTGGCCTCTTTTTTTGGGGAAATGGAAAAAATTATCAGATTTTTAAATAAAAATTTTGCCTACTTCTGGTTACAACCAATGGAAGTTGTTACTTTTCATGAGAATGAATTCCCAATTTTTTATTTTACAAAATAATTTTTTTACTAAGCACCCTTTACTAAATTTCAGGTGGTGTTAATTCCCAAAATTAAAAATATTGGAAAATCACCAAATTTTCCAACTTCTATTTTTTTGGTTCTAAGCTGTTGAAATTTTCAAAAAAGCTGTTTTTTCATTTTTTTTTTCGGTGATGAGTTTCTTTTTAAATTTATTGGCAAATGAAATGTTCGAAATTCTGTTTGATTGAAAAATAATTTTGAAAATTTTGTTATAACTTCTAATTTTTTCCAGTTTTATCGATAACTAACTTTTAAAATCACGTTAAAAACCAAATTTTATGTAATCTTTCTAACCGCACGTTGGATCTTATTGCAGGCTGAAATTGAAGCCAGTGGCGGCGGCGAAGGTCTCGCCGAACCCATCGAAGAAGCCGAACTAGAAGATTCGAAAAGCTCGGCCCCAGCTCCGGCTGCACCAGTCGTCGAAACACCCGTAGTACCCGCAGTGGCCCCAGCTCCGGTAGAAGCAGCTCCTGTAACAGCGGCAGCACCAGCAGTACCTCTAACGAACGGTACCACATCTCAGAATGGCGATTACAAAGAACAAAACGGCAAACACGCCCCCGAAGAAGAAGAAGAAGATGAAAATTCTCCTGTACACGAAAGAAAAGTACGTCTCGTGTGATTTTTTAGATCAGTCTTAGCCCATGCCCATCGTACATTCGATTCGATAGTGATACTAATGGAACGTTTGTTTTTTGTTTACAGCCATCCGTCGATAGTGTTACGGCTAAAATTGGATCTTTGAAATTACAAATAGCTTCGGAAAATAGCGATCAGCCCGCCCAAAATGGCGTTTCCGATGAAGTAAGTGTATACGTGCGAAGCTCGGAAGAAAAATCTAGAGTAGCGCGGAGTTTCGTCGTGCAAATACCTACTTGTATCTCTATTTACTGCGTTATCTATTCGTAGTGATGATACGGCGAAGTGGTATGAACTCGAGACGAGTCGAGCTAATTAAGTAATTAGAATGAGTGGCGTAAGGCGTAGACGACGACGACGTCGATGTCGACGACAACGGCGGTATTTAACGGTAAATTACATAGCAAAGAGGTAAACGAATCGCCGACGCGACGTGTACCGGTCTTTGGCTCGGGTGCGCTCGATTAACCCGGCCAATTAGTATCGAAATTTTTCTTCCTCTCGTTACATTGTGTTTGAAATTTCGCGCACGTGGAATTCTAATTAAAAGTCATCGTCTGCTCGTCTTGTTTCGTAACGTCTTGGAATTTTTTTCCTCTCAGATAATATCGTTTCTGTTCGTGTTTACATAACACGGTGGTCGTTGTCTCGCCGTCTACTATATGTCTGACACGATGACGTTTACGAATCAAAATTCAATTATTACTGAATTTCGTCGTAGAAGGTTTCACATCGTACGAGCACTCTGAATAGTTGAAAGAATAAGTGAATGTGTAAGCTAGAGCGAGCATATTTGCAAGGTTTATTGTAGAACGAGGACGAACACTAAGAAATTCTTCCATAAACGATTCTTTTTCAATAATTCTCGTTAACGCTCAATTAGTCGTTTACCGAGAATATTACCTATTGAGTCGATTACTAGTCGAGTATCGCCTTTTTAAAATACTAATTATTTCGATTAATATGACTGTACTTGTACTTGTACTTAGATAAAGGTATTTGCGCGGCTGACTATCGACTCTCTCGAGTAAGATCAGCAACGAAGCAGTATTTCGAACAACCAATACGAAAGATGAAAATTTAAATTCGCACGCTACCATAAATTATTTGTGCAGTACACTTGCCAGTACTACCAGTACCATTCTCTATAATCGCTAATGAAGCTTTTTTTTGTTGTTGAATTTTTTACGTCGTTCGTACTAAATTGAATGAGAATTGTACGAGCAACGCGCAATCGTAGTATAAATAACTTCTTTGTATTTCCTTATCGCGATCCGATAATGTACTATATTTTTCCTCAATTTTATCGTGTAAATGAATACACTTGTAAGTGTATGTAGTACGTATGTGAGATGAACAAATACAGCGCACAAATAACGAAATGCGCTCGTAATTGTATATTTTGTTTTTGTAATTCACGATAAACGAACGATTTTGTGCGCATTTTTCCAATGCTTAATGTTCAGATATCGACGAATGGCCGCTTGGAAGGAGGAAAAAAAAAAACTATTTTTAATATACTTCGAATGATTATAGCGATAGCTGGAAAATAGTCGTTTAGAAATAATATCAATGTGGAATATTTTTCTACATTTTATCGTATTGTTTTTCTCTCTTCTTCCTCTTTCTACTCGTTATCGATATTAATTTCAACTATCAAGATGATCTTTGAACTTATCTGGTCGAAATGACTTTCCGTTGTACCTATTTTTCCCTCCTCCTCGCTTGATTTGTAAATTTGTAATTTTGTATCGATAATGGTGATAAGTAGATAGATTGTGTGGGTTAATTTTCATCTCGTATCAATCGATTAGCTCGTAGTACGTTTCGTTCGAAAGTTATTTTTTGTTTTTCATTTGGAATGAATGAATCGAAATGCTTATTAGGTTTATATCGATCGATTACCGTACACCTGATGTGGGTTCGAGAATGACTCATTTCGGATTTATTCCTGGAACTATTTAACCAATGGGAGTAAATTTAATAGTGTGTACGTAACTATAACTACGTACGTAAGTGCAGTAAATGCATTTGTCGTTCGATCATAGGCGCATAACTGCATACTTTATCATCTATTATAAGATTTTCTGCGAATCGTTCAAAAATTCATTCAGTGGGTGTTGCTGTTGCTCACGAGGTCAGTTATATGGTGATAAGTTGGTCGGTTTGTTTGATGAATTCGGTGTAGACGTAGTTTAAATCGTATTTTCGGCCATTTTGAAATGGTTTTAATTCTACAAAAACATCAAGATCAAGCTACCTAAACTACATTTCTTTAAAATATTCCCAAAAAAAATTACAGTTTATACATTACTGAAAATGTGAAAAAAAAAATTAATTGACCTATAATTTTACAAAATTATTGGATCATTAAAAATTTTTAAACTTGACAATTTTTAAAAATTCGTCAATTTTGCAAAGTTTGTCAATTTTGAAAAATTTGTCTAGGAAAATTTGTCATTTTTGAAATTTTGTTAATTTTGTAAAATTTATCGACTTTCTAAAATTTGTCTATTTTATAAAAATTGCCAATTTTTTAAAATTTGTGAATATTGAAAAGTTGCCAATTTTGATAATTTGTTAATTTTGAAACGTTGCATTTTTTAAAAATTTGTTAATATTTTGAAAAGTTGCATTTTTTTTAAATTCGTCAATTTTCGAAAATGTAATGATTTTTGAAAATTTTGCAGTTTTTAAAAAATCGCCAATTTTTGTGAAATTATTTAGACAATTCATTAATTTTTAAAAATGTGAACAAATTTACTCCGAATTTTAAAGAAATTCTAACCCTTGGTTTTTAAAAAAATGGTACAGTTCTTCAACAAATTGAATTTTCAATCAATTCCATAAAACATCCCTCTTCCCCTTTGAAAAATTGACACTGTAATGTATCAATTTTCTGACTACCTTATATTTTTCTTCTCAGAATCGCCACTGGTACTTTTTGATTTATAGCGCAGTAAAATTAAAATATGTACATCAAATTGCATTGTGGGTCAACAAAGATTTTTTCATTTTAAAATGCTCCTTTCGGCACTAATTTACCCTCACCTTTCGGAATGACCCTCAAATGACGTCAAAATACAGTATACAGGGTGAAAAACTCAAAGTGAAGAGATCCCCTCGTTGTTTTTCCTTTAAAACTCCACAAAAATGCGTTTAAACGAAAAAATGACTTCGACTAAAATTAAAGTTTATAAAATTTGTAACAAAAAAGCTTCTATTGATTTCTTCGAGAACTGCACGGGTGGCGCGAAAACAAGTGTCAAAATACACTAGGGTGAAAAAAATCATGGTAAAAAAACTAGTTTTTCGCTCATAACTCTACAAAAATGCTCTTAAATGAAACAATGATTATAACTAAAATTAAAGTTTATGAAATTTGCAACAAAAAACCCGTCATTCATTTTTTTCTCAAAGTGAGCAGGTGGCGCAAAAACAGGCGTCAAAGTATACGAGGTGAAAAGAATCATGGTAACAAAATTAATGTGTATAAAATTAGGAACAAAAAAGTTTATATTCATTTTTTTCGAAAAGTGAACGGGTGGCGCAAAAAAATACGTCAAAATATACAGGGTGAAAAAAATAGGATTTCCTGTAGCACTGTGCTGTGAATGAAATCTTTGTTCAGTTCGAAATGCTGCCAGTTGCTGACGTGATTTTTACACACTTTTCTTAATTGTTCACTGATTTCCATACCTGTCTTTTAGTTTTGAATCGTATTAATCTTGGAATATTTGTTTCACAGACGGCAACGTTGAATGGAGTTAAAGAAACGGACGTATCGTCTACGGAGAATGCGACAGCGGTAGCGACGGTCGAGAATTAATTTAAGTCATTTTACATAGCAGAATCATTCTACAACATCTTTACGCTGTTCCATTTTTTTTTTCTTTTTATCAAAAAAAAAAAAAAAAAAAAAAAAAAAAAAAAAAAAAATGTTGATTTTCCCTTCCCTTTTTTTTTTAAAAAAAAAAAAAAAAAAAAAAAAAAAAAAAGAAGAAGAAGAAGATGCTGATTATCGCTTCGCTCTGAATCGCGTGTGTGGTCTCCCATTCATTTTTTTTTATTTTTTAAGACATTAAATAATTTTTTTTATGTATTTATACGCAATTTTTTTCTTTTTTATTATACATATTATACTATACAAATGAGAGAGAGTGCGTTTTCGGTGTAATAAATATATATGTGTACAATATGTTAGGATTATATAGAAACGGTTGAACGGAAGTTGAAAAAAAGACGTCGAACTACGAGCTCAATTTTTATATCATTCCAATATTTTAATCTAATTCCATCTTATTGTGAAATGCGGACCAAATCACACCACGTTTTTTGCTCACGTATTGTTGTGTTTGTTTTTTTTAATCATTCGATCCTCCTTTTTGTTTTCTTAAGCAGCAAATGTTCCATTTTATAACGTAATTTTTGTACTTTTATAATTTTTCTATCTTTCGGCGCGTTTAATCATTCAAATGAGATTAGCTTACATCACATTTTCTAAAAGAAAGTTCTAATTTGATTTTTGAGCAGAATTTTAAAGTGATTTTTTTCTACACTAGAATGAAATATTATTACGTCCGATGTACTATTTCCGTTTATTCTTTTTTTTTTTCGTATTTTTTGTTAATTGTGTCATGAACGAAAATCGTGTCTGCCTTTAAATGTGTTTGTGCGTCTGTGAGTAGGTTTTTTCAATAAGAGGGAAAAACAGTCACCAATTTACCTTTTAATATCGATGCTCCATAAGGTGCTTTAATTTCTTTTTTTTTTATTCGCTTCCATGTTATTCGTTTACTCGATAGAGAAAAAAAAAATACGTTTCGCAGAAACATGAATTTACCTTCGATGATTTTTTTTTCTCAACGGAGTTGAATTGATTGGAAAATTTGTAATTTGTAATATTTATTTTGAAATTTAATCTTTCATATAATTTTTAAGGTACCTATATAACTCTTTATGTTTATTAAAAAAAAAATTGTCTAGTCAGATGAGAAAAATTCTACTGGTTGTACGCCGGTTCGGTTGTTTTTGGAAATATGAAAATTCACCGTGGTAAATTTTTCGTCTGATGATTGTTGTTGTTTTTCGAATTCACCATCAGGGCCGATCACAATGAATACACAGGTGTTTAGTATACGATTTTTTATCGTTGTTAATGTTATTTTAAAAAATTATTTTACGCTTGCTGTTACGATTTTAATTTAGCATTTAATTGTGTTTATTATTTATTTATGTTTTACCTTTTCCTTTTCTATATTTTCCTTTACTTTTTTTTTTTTTTGGAAACTTTGACGATAGTTACAAGTTGAATGGTGGCTGTTTTCCAACTACATTTTTTGTGTAAATCGTTTTAATCATGTGGGAATTTTATTTTACGGACTACTTAAAAGAAAAACGATGTTTAGATGTTTCAGTTATTCGAACAAATTTGTTGGTATGATTTTAAATACAAAATATCACTCCATTTTATACATATATATTTAAGAGTAAAATGTTTATAATTATTTTTTTCTTTTGTACATTTTAATTTTTTTTTTTTGTCGCGTAAGAGAAAGCATGTTTGTTCAGTTTTCCGCGCTGGTTGCTTAATTCGTATCAAGTTATTTTAAGGGATATCAAAACTGCTTACTGAAATTTATGTCAATTGATTTACTTATTCATCTTCCAATTTTTCGTTTTTTCGTTTTTTTTTTTTTTTTTTTTTTTTTACAGGACTTTATATTTTTTTCCAACACGTGAATTTAATTACGAAAATATTATAATATCGGATACCGAAATTAATGAAATAATTTTTTTATTTTTGATTTATTATTACTTATTTAAATGTTCATAGCGTTAGTATTTTTATTTGTATATTAGTTTGCAAATATAATTTTAAAACTCCAATTTTTTTTACATCGTGTTCGATTGATTTCGATCAGTAGAGGATTCGAAATCAATAATTGGACACGGTGCACGATTTTTCATTATTATATATTTCGTTGAAGAAAGGGTGAATTTTCTGCTCACGTTGGTGGTAACACTGATTCATACACATTTTTGTGGAATTTATGGCGTATGGCGTACGTACGCGCGTACGCCGTACTTTGAAATTGAAATTGGTCAAGTGGATCACGTTATTTATTATTTAATTTAAATCGCTTATTTCATTTGCAATTGTAATGTTTCGTTCGATGTTCGAAAATGGGATTACATGAGTGGAATTTAGTAGCTGTGGGTAAGTAAAGTATTTCAAATTTCCAGTACGTGAGTGTTATGGATCAGACTTTCGGTGGCTTTAGCTTCAGAATTGAAAAACAACGGCGTCTTTTAGTACGTCTGCTCTATAGAAAGTTTCTCAAATAATGGGTAGTAATTGCATTAGAAGTTGCTATCCGTATGTGTATTTCCAATAATTACAACTTGTCTACGGTTGATTATCGTCGCTAAGCAACCATTATGTATACTCACACCCAGTGAAATTTGTCGGCACATGCCGGTTAAAGTCTGCAACTTACAATTGAATTTAGATTCGTCTTCTCGTTAGTGAACTAAAGTGATTATTCTCAAGTTATAATTCGTTGTCGGAAATATGCGCACAAGAAGTTTAAGAGATGTCGCAATATCTCAAAATCGTGATAAATTGTTACATCACAAGAAAGCCGAAGCCAACGAAAAAACAATAATCATCATGGGCAGTAAAAGCAGTGCAAGTATAATTTGACATCTGTGTATTCAATTCATCTAAAAGAACGTACACTATCGATGTTGTAAATAACGCACGTTTTGAATACTCATTTCGGTAATGTTATATTACAGGGTAAAACAAACATAATTCATCAATTTATTGAAAAAGAAAGAGGAGCTGTTCAATCAGCATCTACCTTTTTGTTGGAATACACTTACGCGAGGCAATCCGGTAAAAGCTTGGTAAATAAATTCTCGTATTCAAATTGCCTACGTCATGTTGTAATCGTGTCAAGTATAGAGTCAAGTGCCCCATCGCAGAATCAAACAAGTAACGATGTTATTTCAGATTAAGGATATTTGCCACATTTGGGAATTAGGAAGCAACATTACGTTCGTTAATTTATTGGATGTTGTGGCCAAAATAAAATACAATCATCCTTTATCCGTTGTCTTAGTCCTCGATTTGACATCTCCGGAAATGATTCTGAATACCGTCGATGTATTATTAAAAGCTGCAAAATCTGCTTTGATGAAATCGTTAGAAGTACAAGAAAACGAATTTATTAAACGGATTGTGGTTAATGCAGAGGTAGAATATCAAATACCAATCGATTGTTTTTGTTACATGAATTTGAATTAGCTTCAACAGATGGATTCGTTTTTTTTTACGTAGGAAGAAGACAAACCGTACTTGGATCCGTTTCCTGCACAAATTGCAATTATTGGAGGAAAGTACGATTTGTTTCAGGTTCGTAAGTTTTATTTTTATACTGTTCACTAGATATTAGAGCGCTACGAACTTATAATAATAGAACAGAAATCGAGTATGTACTTAATACTTATATCTATCGTTATAGAACATGGAACCAGCAAAGAAACGAATCATATGCCAGTACTTGAGATGTTTAGCTCATATTTTGCAAGCAGATCTTTTATTTTATAGTAATAACGATGCGTCGTTGATAAAAAAAACTAGAGATATTTTATTACATTTTGGATTCGGCGTCTCGATAGCGTAAGTACTTGCAAGAAGCATATTTCATAGATTTTTCATTGAACAATTTTTTCATTTGCTAATAAGACAGATTATTCTATGTTGTTATCTTAGTAGCAGCGCCATTGTAACGGATTACAATAAACCATTGAGAATACCCGCAGGCTTCGATTCTTTCCGTAGTATTCAAGGTTCACCGGCGGGTACGATTAATTACTCGTTGGATAAGTATAGAAACAGTTTAGAAGCTCATTTTAACCAGGTTTGCTTTACTCGATGATTTCGTCTACCTCGTACATCACTGATGAAGATTTAAAAATAAATATATGCAATTCGTTTATTTTCCTTACAGAAGAGTGATAAACAAGAACATTTACCAGATGATCCTGCATCTGATTTGAATTTCCAGGAACCTACCATTGATAATTTATGCCAGCAGAAATCTGAAGTAGATGATCTACCAGTACAAGTGTTTGGGGAGAGTAATAATTTGATTTGACTGATCTTTTTTTGTTTGATTTTTAGGAATTGAGAATGTTGAAGAAAATAATCGAAAGAAAATAAAGAATGAAGAAGATACGTACCTAATGAGTACCTAATGAAGTTTCACTTCTCGTGGTCGAACCCTAAGAAGGTAAGTACCTTAATTGTTTCTTCAAAATTTCTGTGTTATTCTTATTTTATTTTTTTCTATTTTATCAATAAATTATAATTTTACATCGATTGTGAATTATTTTCTTTATTATAATGTCGAGATTAATCACGAACTGATGGAAGTTGAAAATTTGATAGAAAAATCTGCCTACTATTGATAACAATCAAGGTAAAAGTTATGCAAACGAGTCATACGTAATATACGCGAAAGCTGATAAAAAAGTTCAATGGTCATACCTCCATTCGATTTTCGGTCAATTTTGTTATTTTAGTTATTTAGGTAGAATAAGAATAATACATCGGTTCGATTATTGAAGAACAGAACTTGTGCAACATTTTCGATACTGTAGCTTTTTAGTAATGTATGAGTCAATGAAATGTCAATAACGTATACGTTTGAAATTTTTTTTATTCGATACGCGCATAAATCACTCGAAAATGAAGTGTTTACCAGAACAATTTACAGCCAATTAATCACCTCGTAAGATAAACAGCGAAAGAAATACCCGTTGTGATAAATTTATTTATTTTTAATCAGTTCGGTGGTGAAGTGTCGAAAGAAAGTACGTGAAATGTGAGCATTCAGTGTGCTTGTAAATGCGTTTATAGTCCGCGATAAATCTCCACATTTTAATGAATTGGTAAGCATTCTAAGCGACGATTTACATATTTTATACGCTTTTTTATTATCCAACCACCACCGCATTTGTTTAGTAAGGTATTTTGAAGTTAAGAGAAAACGTACCGGGATTGAATACTAATTGATGTTTAAAGTCGAAAAAAGGGTTCAAATCTGTCCGAGGGTCCTCATGCGCAGGCCGTAGTACAATATTATCACATACTCGAGAGCTCTATCCAAAACCTCATCATCTGTTGTTAGTTCGAGGAGTGTGATTGGGTATGGGTGGTGAAATGTGATGTGATTGTCGAATGTGTTGCAGAAACTAGCATTTTTACTAAAAATCCAACTCAAAAAAAAAATGAAAAAATAGGTGTAGATATTAGATATGTACGTGAATTATCACTTGACGTATGCAAGTAAATGCGAAATTTAATCGAAAAAAGTACGTCAGTTTGCTTTTGTTGATGAAATAGATTCAAACCAAATCGTATTGTTTCTTCCCGAAGAATCGTGTCGTTTATATCGGTTGTTGATAATAATTTTCGATTTTTCGCGAATTGTGAATTGTACTCTACCTATAGATGACAAAATGAATTGAATCGAATAAGAATCGTATGTATTGTTTCAGTAGGTCTATGGTATGATAATTATGTCTAGCTGTGCTCGCATTAGGGAATCAATTTTCGATGATCCACTACTCTTCGTAGTGAGGTAACCTTATATTCAACTTTCTGAACTTTACTTTCATACCGTAGAAACTTTCATTTGTTGTTTAACAT
The DNA here is from genome assembly GCA_900050545.1 of Trionymus perrisii. Taxonomy (NCBI): domain Eukaryota; kingdom Metazoa; phylum Arthropoda; class Insecta; order Hemiptera; family Pseudococcidae; genus Trionymus; species Trionymus perrisii. The sequence goes on along the minus strand of FIZV01012924.1, from coordinate 846 downwards.
AATGCCTTATGAAGTTCACAGTTTAGATTGGTCTCGATCCGTCGTTACGTCAACTTAATACAGTGGTGTATTTGATAGGGGAGTCATGGAAGTCCGACTTCCCTCAAAATTTTCAAAGGAATGACATTTTTATGAAGCGGTAATAAAAAATGGATTGGCGGGAGGATGATTTTTAAACATTCCTAAAAAAATGACAGTTATGCATTACTGAAAATTTAAAAACATATTAATTGTAAGTTTTGAAAATTTGTCAATTTAGGAATATTTGCTAATTTTTAAAAAAGTTGTCAATTTTGAAAATTTTGTCAATTTCAGAAAATTTGTAAGTTTTGAAATTTTGTCAATTTGAGGATATTTGTTAGTTTTCAAAATTTGTCAGTTTGCAATAATTTGTTAATTTTTAAAAATTTGTTATGTACCTAATTTCAAAAAATTTGTCAATTTTGAAAATTTTGTCATTTTGGAAAATTAGTCAATTTTGGAAAATTTTGAAATTTTGAAATTTTGTCAATTTGGAAATATTTGTCAGTTTTGAGATTTTGTCAATTTGAAAAGATTTGTTAATTTTAGAAAATTTGTAAGTTTTGAAATTTTGTCAATTTGGGAATATTTGTCTGTTTTAAAACTTTCTTAATTTGGGAAAATGTTGTCAATTTTGGAAAATTTGTATGTTTTGAAATTTGGTCATTTTGGGAATAGTCAGTTTGGAAATATTTCCCAATTTTAAAAAATTAGTCAATTTTGTAAAATTAGTCAATTTTGTAAAATTAGTCAATTTTGTAAAATTAGTCAATTTTGTAAAATTAGTCAATTTTGTAAAATTAGTCAATTTTGTAAAATTAGTCA
>FIZV01012921.1:0-11091 GCA_900050545.1 Trionymus perrisii | reverse complement strand
AAGGAAATTAAAAAAAAAAAAAAAAAAAAAAAATCAGGTGAATTTTTAAAGTTTAGTAAGTTTTTGAGCATGATAAAATTTTAAAAATTAGTTAAAAATTGAAAAATGCTCTTTTGATCAAGTTTGAAATTTTTTTTGAAACTCATGTAGATCATTTTTTAAAATTTGACTTTTTTCTTTTTTTCAACTCAAATGGGAAATTTTCAGAGCTTCGTAATATTTTTTCAAAATTAGATTCATTTTTAAAATTCTCTTTAATTTAAAAAACAAAAACAAGAAAAAACGGAAGAAGCAATTTTCTAAAATTCCAGAAAATTTGAATTCTGAAAATATTGGTGAATTTTTAAAATTTAGTTAATGATGAAAATTGACTAAAAATTAAGTAAAAATTCGAAAGTTTGTAAATTATGAATTTTATTAGCAAATCAGTTACAATTAAAATGGAGTTGAATTTTCCTAAAAATCGAAAAGGAGAAAATTCTCCATAATTGGAGAAAATTTTAGATCTGCAATTCTAAACTTAAACTAATTTAAAAAAAAAATCAAATTTAGTAAATTTTTAAAGTTTTGAAAAGAAAAATGTGAAAAATTTGGTAAACTCTAAAAATGTTGTAAATCTTGTGAATTCATTAAAAATTCAAAAAGTGATTATTTAATAAACTGCACATATTATTTTCTAAAATTCAGTTTAATTTTCATTTCGTGAAAATTACAAATCTGAAATCTTTGAAATTAAATCATTTTTAAAAGTGTAGTCAGTTTTTAAACCTTGAATAAATTTAAAAAAAAATAAGCTCATTAATTTTCAAAGTTTGACCAATTTTTGTAGTTTTGGAAAACTGTAAAAAAAAAAATTGTTAAATTTTGTAAATTTTAAAAATTTCTTAAAATGGCCATTTTTAAAATTTAAGCAGAATTTTTGAAATTTAACTAAATTTTTCAAATAATTTAAAAGACCAATGCAAAAATTCGGAATTTGAAAATTTTACCGATTTTCAAAAATTTAGCTGAATAAACAACAATAAAAGTTCAATTTTTAGTGTTCGGTAAATTTTTTAATTGCGAAAATTTGAAAAATTTTGAAATCTTAAAAATTCGTTGAAGTTGAAAACAAATATTAATTACACTCGGTAAATTTTTAGGCCGATTTTTAATTTTTATTTTAAAAATCAGCTGGATTTTGAAAAAAAAAATGAAGAGGTCAATTTCCAAAATTTCGTAAAAATTTGAAAACTAGGAATTTTAAAATTTTAGTAAAGTTCGATTTTACCAATTAGCTTAAATATGACCTGAGCTTAATTTTAAAATTTCCAATTTTCGTAAATTGTTACAACTTTGAGGAATTGTGAGATTATTTTAATTTTTTAATTTGGTAAATTTTATAATTTTTTTTGAAAATTCAAAATTCAGTAATTTTAATTAAATTTTGAAATTGGATCAATTTTTAGTATTCGGTCTTTTTATTATTATTTTTTTTCAACTTCAATTTTCAAAAGTTTTTCAAAATACGAATGAGTCAATTTTTTAAAATCAGATCAATTTTTGAAATTTTGTCAGGGCTTAAAATTCAGCTAAATTTCAAAAAAACGAATTGAAATACTTAAAAGGGTTATTTTTAAAGTTTAAAAAAGTTTTTACAATTTTAAAAATTGGAAAAATTTCTTTAATTTGGTACATTTTCAAAATTTGGCAGAAATTCAAATGTATTAAAATGAGATGAGATCAAAATTTAAAAATCTAAATCGATTATTAAAATTCGGCCAAATTTGGAAAAGGAAAATATTAATAAACAAGTCAATTTTCAAAATTTCGTAAAAATTGTAAATTTGGAAATTTTTTTATTTTTGAAATTGAATCATTTTAAATTTTTGAAAGTTGAACCAATTTTTAAAATTGAGCTCAAGTCAAAAAAAATTGGAAGTCCTTTTTAGAAGTGAACTAAATTTTTACTGTTTTAAAAAATTGTAAAAAATTTTCAATTTGGTAAATTTTAAAAATTTTACAATTCTTGAAAATTTCAAAATTTGTCTATTTTGCAATTTTAATGACAAGGTCATTTCTTCGAGTTAAATAAAGTTTCATAAATGATTGGAAAAAATTAAAAATTTTCGAATTTACAAGTTTTAATTACTTCAAATTTTGGTTTAATTTTTCAAATTTTGCTAAAGTTTAAAAATTTTCGATTTTTGGTAAATTTTCACATTGAAATTTTTAAAAATACATATAAAATTTGTTTGAATGTGATAAAATTTTGGAATTTGGAAATGTAGTAAATCTTCAAAGTTTCCAAAAATAGGTTAACATTGATCCATTTTTAAAACCCTTTTTTATAAGTCTAGATTTCATGACCGGTTATTTTACACATACATATAATTATTATAAATAACCGAAAAAAAAACTCATTGCACTGCATTATACTTGAATATGTAGATAGATATCTGTCTCAATTACGTACTCATGTTCTTTTTGCTTATCTGTTCGCAGAGATAAAAGTTACTTCGACGACAGCACGACTAGATTCTACACCGCTTGCGTAGTGGAAGCTTTTGACTATTTACATTCTCGTAATATTATATACAGGGATTTAAAACCGGAGAACTTATTATTAGACGTGACCGGTTACGTGAAGCTGGTAGATTTCGGATTCGCTAAAAAATTACAGGTACGTGTAATTAACGATTAACTGCTCAATACGATTCGACCGCAATAACGTGATCAGTGATGGTACAAAAGAGTATCCTTTAAGTAGTACAACACAAGTTCGTTCACTGGGAACACCCTTTGTATAATTGGAAATGGAAAAACAAAAGTAAAAGTATTTGTCGTCGAGCCTCGTGTAATCGTTAAAAACCTCGATCGTAATTACTCTCCCGAAGTTATATTTAGAGTGAAATTGTACGATTAACTGGGTTCATTAATAACGGAATATTATTCCACCTTGATATGAGCACCTTCTCAGTACAGGCGAAATAAAAATGAATGAATTTATGTTACAGCACGGACGTAAAACTTGGACGTTCTGCGGCACTCCGGAATACGTTGCTCCAGAAGTTATTCTAAATAGAGGTCATGACATAAGCGCGGATTATTGGTCGTTGGGTGTCCTGATGTTCGAATTATTAACCGGTAAGAAAACTCATCGATGCGATGAACCGATCGTCTGAATGAATAGATTTTTCTAATAATTGATTATTTTACAGGTACGCCGCCGTTCACCGGATCCGATCCAATGAAAACTTACAACATAATACTTAAAGGAATCGACGCCATCGAATTTCCGAGAAATATTACTCGTAATGCTCGCGTGCTCATTAAGAAATTATGCAGGTAAATTACGAGTAAATCGATGATTTTTCAATCTGAGATCTACCTCAGGCGATCTTTTCAACTTTTTTCGTATCTGTTACAGGGATAATCCCGCCGAAAGATTAGGTTACCAAAAAGGTGGAATTAGCGAAGTACAGAAACACAAGTAAATTATTTTTCAAATGTTTCTGTTCGTAATAATAATTTATTAAAATACGACATTCGTAATAACTTTTTTTTTTTAATAGATGGTTTGATGGTTTTAACTGGGAAGGTTTACGTAATCGAACACTGATACCACCAATTCAACCGAAAGTCCGCAGTGTTACTGATACGAGAAACTTCGACGATTATCCTCCGGACGCAGATGGACCACCACCGGATGATCTAACTGGATGGGACGCAGAATTCTAATTCTCACTGCCATACAAATACATACATACGACTGCGTAGTGATATCGGTGTCTTCCTCCTTGTGTTTTACCTTTTATTTTTTTCTCGTTTACGTGACCCCCTTCCGTTCCCCCCAACCTTGTTTCTTTTTTATATATTTATTTTAATACGTGAGAAAAGTGTAGTATATTGCGAAAAGAATGCTCTCGGAAGATTATAAGTATTTCGTTATCGGAGAAATAAAGGCAAAAAATTTCCAATTTTTACTTTGTTTTGTAAACGGAATTATATCACTGGTTTTGAGTACGTGTTTTATTTTAAGGGCTTGACCTAGTCTTAACAGTGATGTTGTGTATACCATTAGACAGTTTTTATGTTGTTTTTATGTTTGTATTAATATAATATACCTACTTTTTTCGCGCGCCTAAATATTAAGACTAATATTGTTGAGAAATGAATGTGTATTTTTGTGAATTTATACTGCAAGGTGAAATTGCCAGTAAATTATTTATTAATATAAAGATTCGATCATTTTTTTTAAATGTGCATTTTTACAATTTTTATGGAGTTACTTATCTATCATCTGTTTTTTTGAGTGGTGGAGAGATTTTCAGCTCACTTAATCGTCAAATTATAATGAGGTTAACATGGCCGAAAACCTGGCAGTAGTTCGAGAGCTGGAGCTGCACCCGAAATTTCAAAAGCGAAATGAGCAGCAACCTAGAAAACTCCGAAAATGCCAAATGAAAATACTCTCTTTTTCGTTGAGAAAAAATCAATTTTTTTCCCTATTTTTAAATTTTTTTGGAGGGAAAAAAATTTCTTGAGTAAAATATTTCTCAATTTTTGGAGAAACAATATCCTAATCATTTTGAAGGAGAGGACTTTCTAAATTTCCCTAAACTGAAAATATGTCGTATTTCGGGAAAAATGCCAATTTTTTGAGGTGGGAAATATGTCAATATTTTTCTTGGAAAAAATAAGCCAATATTTTTGAAAAAAAAAAAAAAAAAACAATTTCTTAGGAGAACTGCATTTTTTTGTAGAAAGATAATCATACAACTTTTTGGGTTGAAAAAACTTTCTTCATTTCGACTTCGAGAGTAGAAAATTTTCAGATGTCTTACACAACTACTTTGGAAAAAAAAACGCCATCTTTTGGAAAAGAAAATCTCTTGTAAAAAATTCTTAATTTTTTGGAATAAAAAAGTGTTATATTTTTTGGAAGAATAAAATTTGAGGTATTTTGAAAGAGAAAATCTCCATTAGATTTAGGTTTTTTACTGAAAAATCTCAAAATTTAATTTTTGTAGGTAATACAGGGTAATACGTACAAATTATTACGCTTGTGCTTAAAATTGTATCTTAGTGCCAAAAATTTCTCTGGAAATACACGAAAATAAATAATTAAGTGGAAAGTGGAACTGGAACTGGAACTTTTTATTTTGGCTCCTGCAAAATTTGATTTTTTGAATTTTGGTGATTTTTTAAATTGAAAAGAGCAAACGGCTCCCTGCCTCCCCCCATCAATGTTTTATCATTTATTTTTTATCATGACAAAAAAATTGTGAAAATTTCTTTATTCTACAAAAATAAGAATTGAGAAAATGAAGACTTTTGCTTTTTTATGTATAGGTATTACAAAAAACCTACAAAGATTTTCAAAATTAAATTTTAACTTTAAAGGTTCAAAGTTCAAAGTAAAATTCATTAAAAATAATAAAATTTCGATTATTTCAAATTTCATTTTTTTTTATGATTAATTATTATTACAAATTCGCCAGCGTTCCTAGTGAATTCAGAACAAACTAAAATTAATTTCTCAAGTCAAAGCGAAAGTAACGAAAGCGACTTGGTCACGCGAATCAATTGTTGTGGCTTAACCTTCAGCTGATGACATTTTGTCCTCCGATGCTGTAATTTTCATGCTTCTGACCGGCGTACTCGACAGCTTGAATAAAATATCGCCCTTGTATGTAATCTCAGTTATCTTGATACTTTCGAAGTAAGAAGTCGTCGAATTTTCGCCGTGGTTAATTAAATTGATTTCAAGTTCTTTCACTAGGTAAGTGCTCTATTCCTCTGAGTTAAATCATTCATTCGAATTTGTTAATCCATCTCAAGTCTTGACTTTTCTCTCATAATTTTTGCATCCCTAAATCCGAACGTAAAAGTTGAAAATTTTTTATGGGTTGGTTGAGCATGCTTTCTACCAGGAACCAGTTTTAGGAATAGGATGGACGATGTTTCGTAACTGTGCACTCGACTTTCGTCACGTCCTGATGTTTCAATTTCATTTGTTTTCGTTCGGGAATTTATTTGATCAAATTACTTAACTTTCGAAATTGATTCACGTCCAAGTACCTTGAACTAGCCCAACCTTGAGCTTTCCTTTGAAACTATTTTTACATGATAGGAACCCAGCCAAGATTTTGTTTATTTTTTTCTATACCTTTTCGGTTTAGTATTATTTTAATTTACCTCATTGCTTATCGATCTGTTCTAGACTACAATTAAAAATGGCATCAGGTCCTAACAATATTGGAATCAACGGTTTCGGACGTATTGGTCGTTTGGTTTTAAGAGCTGTTATCGAAAAAGGAGGCCGAGTAAGTATACGGTTGAATGAACCCATTTATATTTCATCATTATTTTCAGTACTAATCAACTCTTGGTACAGGTATGCGCCGTTAACGATCCATTCCTCAATGTCGAATACATGGTGTACTTATTCAAACATGATTCTACTCATGGTCATTTTAAAGGAGAAGTAAAAGCCGAAGATGGAGCTTTAGTCATCAACGGTTAGTACCGAGTAATTTTCAACACTGACTTTTGGTTTGCGTCCGGTATTATCATGTGGTTTCTTTTGCAGGATGTAAAATCACTGTTTTCACCGAAAAAGACCCGAAATCGATCCCATGGGGTAGTGTTGGTGCTGCCTACGTTGTCGAATCGACCGGTGTATTCACCACCATCGAAAAAGCTTCCGTTAGTATTCGTATCTCATACCGTATCCTTGATCGTTTACCTGTTTGCTAATTCGAATAAATTTTATCCAGGCTCACATTCAAGGCGGAGCTAAAAAAGTCATCATCTCAGCTCCCAGCGCTGACGCTCCTATGTACGTATGCGGTGTCAATTTGGACGCTTACGATCCATCTGCTAAAGTTGTCTCGAACGCCTCCTGTACTACCAACTGTTTAGCTCCATTAGCCAAAGTTATCAACGATAAATTCGGAATCGTTGAAGGTTTAATGACCACCGTACACGCCACCACGGCTACTCAGAAAACCGTCGACGGACCGTCCGGAAAAGTGAGTTACTTTTGGGAGTTTATTTAGTAGCTTCGTATGCTAATGGGAATTTTTTTCTTTAGTTATGGCGTGACGGACGCGGTGCCCAACAAAACATCATCCCGGCTTCGACTGGCGCTGCCAAAGCTGTCGGAAAAGTTATTCCAGCTTTGAATGGCAAACTCACCGGTATGGCATTCCGTGTACCTGTACCTGATGTTTCGGTTGTCGATTTAACCTGCAGGTGAGTTTATTTCATATGATTGACCATAACGTGAGATATTTTCTTTTTCGTGTAACCTTTTTGAATGTCATTCCACTTGAGTATGTGATCGATGCGTTATCACTTTGTATGTTTAATTTATCAGCTTTTTAAAAAAATATATTCGAGAATTGAACAGATCGTACTGTTGAATAAGTTCCGATTATGAGAACATTATCAACTATATAGTTGCGTGTACTCGTATTATCGGTCAGTGAGGTAATCGAGCTAAAAAAGTAACGGAATGTTGTTCCACTAGGTCGTTCGATAATGAAAAATTCGAACAAATTAAAACCAGAATTTTTAAATTCAATTCCGTTATCGTGAGCCGGTCAAACTAGCTTACTTTTTCAGCATTGTATAATTTTGGCGAAAATTCTTGCACATGGTTATTATATGTATTTTTCGGCTTATACATATTTTCTTATTTTAGTATCTCGTTTCAATGAGATACTCGCGTTATTTGCTCGGGGTGACCTTGCCTATTATAATACGCTTAATTGGTCGGAGTATCCGAGTAAAACGGACAGATTAGTTATGCAAACGTTGTTTGGTTTTGCAGACTTGAAAAGGATGCCACCTACGATGAAATTAAGAAAGCTATCAAAGAAGCCTCCGAAGGCCCATTGAAAGGAATTTTGGGATACACCGAAGAACAAGTCGTATCATCTGATTTCATCGGATCCAACTTATCGTCTGTGTTTGACGCCGAAGCTGGTATTTCATTGAATTCGAAATTCGTGAAATTGATTTCATGGTGAGTTTTTTCTCGCGTTCGTTGCCTCGTAGAGTAATATGAGATAGACTTAACCTCGTATTTATTCTTGTCACAGGTACGATAACGAATATGGATACTCCAACCGTGTCGTAGACTTGATTACGTACATGCAATCCAAAGATCAATAATTTCAAAGAGCACCTTTTTAAATCAACACACCTTGCTTATGTTTTACCTACCGCCTGCGCTTATAGCGATTATTTATTTTTCTTTTTTCGTAATTATTGTAATGAATTTTTATACGTAATAATTACGCCAAACAAATTCGAAGTTCCATTATGTAAATTAATTTTGAATGTAATCCGTAATCGTGCTAGTTCGTGTATTATTTGCTTCTTGAGAAAAAAAATATAAGCAATATAATTCTTCATTTTGATTTTGTTATTTTCACGAAGGTCTGTTTTGACATCTTTATGTTTGAGATTTGGGGAATTTACAATTATGATTAAGAGAGACGATTGATATTAATCTGATGCAGGGTACTTTCGAATCAGAATCTTGTGAAATAAGTTGCCTATGAAGGTAAAAGAAGGAAAACTTCATATTTATTCTGTCTTGGTTATTATCGTGTAGAAGTATTTTTACTCCTTCCGAATATGATGATATTCCATCATCTAAACTAAATTGATGAGCTGAGCCATCCATGAAATTCTAAACAATAAAATAATCAGCACCTAAGTACATATCTTGAAACCGAACTAAGAAACATAAAATATGTAGGTATTTATTCAATTATAAAAAAAACTTAAGTAATTTTGGGATAAAACATGAAAATTATCAACGCAACCTTGTAAGGAATATCCACTAAACTCAACTAAACATAAAAATTAAAATAAAGGTAATATAAGTTCCATTCAAAATGCAGGTACAAAAAATTAAACAATAATAAACTTTGGAACAAATTAATCATAGTCATAAGTCATTACATAATAATAATAGTAATATAATGGTAATAAAAATAATAATCGCGAACTTGGTTCGCAACGTTTAAAATATTTGTAAAGATAGTCGTGTAATGTAATCTGTCAATTGGGCGTCCAAGTCGAATTCGTCAACATTGATGTAGGTGTCTTCGGGTTCGGGTTCGGATTCGAATCCAACGTAGGTACTCAAAGGACGAAATGGATTCGGTGGCGTTATCTGGTAATAAATAACGTACTTCGGATAAAAGGTATTATCCTCGAATTTCACAACGACAAGTCCGCTTTTGCTTCGATATGTATCGATATCACTTCTCGGATACGGAGAATAATTCTGACCAACTCGAAGTTCGTTTCCAGTCAAAACTTCGCATACAACGAACGCTCGAAGAGAACCTGTTGAATGTACGCATACATACGTGTAAGATTAGTAGGTACCTAACCTACATAAATAAGCAAGCAAAACTGTGTCAATCTTACTCTTACCATTATTCGCGTTACAGAACTTATTAGCATATCTGGGGCAGTGGCTGAAACTGACTCCAACACCAAATCTTGAACGTTGCACCCTACGCCAGTCCAAATTATCTTTCAAAATAGAGGGCACTTTGTCGCTAGCTGTAGCATGGAACAAGTCTTCGGTGGGAGGTTGGTATCCGCGTGACAGTTGGTATTGAGCTTTTCGTAGTTGATATGCAGCTTGTAAAAATTTATTGTTACGGACTGCTTCTATTTTACTCACATATATCTAAAAAACAAGTGATCAACATTATACCCAAGTTCATGAATCGCTATCATGTGACAAAAATTAGTTTTAGCATTAGAAATAGATTAGAAAAAGATTCAAGATTCAAGTTACCAACCTCGGGCATTCGTGCAATAATTTTATCGCGAATTTGATTCGCGTACGATTTGGAGATGGCAGTTTTTTTCTGGTCAGCTACCTGAATAACGTAAGCCATTTTATGACATTTAATTGTTGTTTTGACAAAATAATGATCTACCCTTGCACAATAACAACAATCACAGAGTTGAATTTATCACCACGTGCGTCGCGTCAAAAATTACTATTGCAAGGAATTAACGAAAATTTAGATTTTCGAGTAAGATCAAAAAACTTAAAGTGAAAGCAAATCGCCCTGGCTTCAACCGAACAATTACCACCAATCACCGAATCTGTTTCTGTTCGCTATGTGTTTATTTCACAGTTACAGTTCCTCCTTATCGAAACAATGAAGTATAAAAATCACATTCAGCACAAGCTAGAATTACACATACATGCCCATAATACGATTTCAATTACATACGTTTGCACATTTTTCTCTACTACGTGTTCAAAACTCAAAAGAATTACTCTATCGCTCATAAAAACTCAAATCATTTTATTCTAACGAACTCAGACACTCGGAGTGGACATAAGTTGGAAAATGTAAATAAACGAGATCGAGTGCATTGATGAACATAAACAAGCAAACAAATCGGCTCGGCTCTATTTTACAGGGAGAGGGGAAGGCATGTCGCATCACGTCGCCTGTCGGTCGGTCGACCTGTCCGCTGTCGAACTCGAACTTCAGTCAAATATTATCGAAATGGTTTCTTCCGAATAAACGAAATAGAAATCAAATTCAATAGATGTTGGTTTTCCACAACGGTCATATTTTTGCATTTCTATTTCTTGATTTTGTTGTTGTTTTGTCTTTTGTTTACTACAGTGCAGTGCTCGGAATTCATCCCCTGTTTTGATTTTAATCGCGAAATTAAATTTCCTTTAAAAACATGGGCACCCGCAGAATTTTCTCATGAGACAGCAAGAGAAAAAGCTGAAGAGAATCGTTTTACCCTGAGTTTCTATTCGTCGAATATTTATCAATTTTCAAAATAATACCACTTTAAAATTTCATCATTTTTTAAAAAATTTTCCATATTTAAAATTTTTTCAAATTTTTAAATTGTCTCCAATTTTCTAATTTTTGAAAATACTTTGTTTTTTAGATTCTTCAATTCATCTCAATGCCTTAATTTTTTTCAATTTTTCAAAATTTTTCAATATTTATTTATTTTTTAAATTTCTTAAAAGTTTTAAAAATTTTTTAAACAACCAATTTTTCAAATCTTTTAAAATTTCAATTTTTTGTA
>FIZV01012868.1:0-17015 GCA_900050545.1 Trionymus perrisii | reverse complement strand
AGTAAAAAAATTAAAGTTTATGCATTAGGCACTGAAATTTTGGCAATTTTTGAAAATTTAAAATTTCGGAAAATTAATAGATAAATTTTGATTAAAGAATTTTGCAATTTGTAAAAATTTAATCATTTTTGAAAAAATGTCAGTTTGTAAGGAACTGACAATTTTTAGAATTTTTAAGAATTCAATAATTTTTGAAAATTTTTAAAAATTCAATAATTTTTGAAAATTAATTAGTTTTTGAGAAAATTACAATTTAAAAAAAATAACGTTTTTGACAATTCCGTAATTTTTGTCAAATTAGAGAATTTTAGTAAATTCAGCAATTTTAAAAAATTTGATAATTTTTGAAAACTTTTCAGTTTTTGAGAAAATTAAAATTTTTATAAAATAACGATTTTTGACAATTACGTAATTTTTGTTAAATTGAAGAATTAAAAAAAAATCAGAAATTTTTAAAATTTGACGATTTTTTAAAATTCAAAAATTTTAGAAAATTTTGCAATTTTTAAAAATTAAAAATTAAACAATTTTTGAAAATTCGTCAGTTTTTGATAAAATTACAATTAAAAAAAATATGATTTTTGACAATTCCGTAATTTTTGTAAAATCGTGAATTAAAGAATGATAGAAAATTCAACGATTTTGGTTCAATAATTTTTGAAAATGTGAAAAAAATACTCTGAATTGTAAAGAAATTCTAACAATTGAATTTTTTTTAAATTGTACAGTTTTTCCAAAAATTTCAATTTCAATTTATTTTATAAATAAGTTACCTAACTGATGATGAAAGTGCTGAAAAGGCCCTTCAATTTAGAAATTGGTGCTGAAAATCGAAAAAGTGCTGATTTTTGCTCAAAGGTCGTCCTTTTTTTGTTTTTGTTTTTAAATTTTTTTTCCACAATTTACTAGAAATTAATTTTTTCCCCTTAATCATTCGAAATGAAAATATGGCAACACTCTACTATTGTATAGTATTTTTAATTTTTTTGGTATTTCTTTATGCATTGTTTTTTTTTCCTTCAGAATTTAGACGTTTCTATAAAAACTGAAATTTTAGCGGAGAGGGGAAAGGGTTCCAACTCGTAAAAATCTTTTAGAAAAAGTGCTGAAAAAATGTGCTGACTTTTGGTTTGGAAATTTTGTCAGACACCCTTAAAAAAGAATCAATCTGGAGAAATGAGTTTTTCTACTTTGGGAGCTGTACTGAAACAGAAAATGATTTTTTTTGATAATTTTCACATAATTGCATATAACTGCAGTTCAGCTGACGTTGTCTGTGAAAATAAGTATCAGACTTACCAATACCTTGAGACCAAACATGATCTTGACAAACGAATTCTAAAAAGATTTTTTTTTTCAATTGAAAGAACTCAGACGAGATCATCCTCATTTTTCCCTCATTTTTTCATAATCCGAATTTTTTTCTTCCAAATAAGATCAACGATCCTAATTGAGAACACTAACGACAGTTTTTCAACAATCATGAAATTCAAAGTGTTGTTGAAAAAGTACTTGAAAATAGAAAGGTTGCTATAACTCAGACGAATGCAATAAGTTTCTAGTTCATAATTGATAATTTCCAAAATTCTGCATTCGAAAATGAAAAAAATATGAGGTGCTCTCAATTATTAAGATAGCGGTGTTCTCAATTGTGGGTGAATTTTTAGGTTTTTGGAAACACTTCCGACACAATTATCAAAAACCAGCTCGTAAACCTATTAATCGTAAAATATAATCCAAATTTTAATAAAAAATGGTCCAAAAACACCTGCAAAGGTCTGAACATCTCAAATCTGCTGTATTTCAAAAACCCAAAATTCGCAACATTTTTCAAATAATTTTTTTTACACATTTTTCTTAAATTTTTCTGAAACATCGCCTCCTAAAGAAAAATTAACCCCTCGAGGAGTTGAAAAATTTTATGCTCTACAACTTTGGTGATATGCAATTTTTTGGTAGAACGCTTAGTTTTTTAGTCATTTATACTTCGAAATATAAGCCAAATTAATCATTTTCGTTGTATTTGTTACATAATTATATAGAGCTATTTACTGCACAAAAATATTCTGGTCTTCAATATTAAAATTTTTTTAAAAAAATTATCAAAAGTTTTTTAGTGCTAAAATTTTTAGCATCAAAAATGATTTTGAGCACAGTTCCTTTCCGACTTCGAAAAAGAAATGGTTGATGATTTTGATTTTTGTAGGATCACTAAACCTTCGATTTTTATCCGATTAGCCGATATTTTAATTTACGAGTAAGCTAACTAGCTTGTTTTCAAAGTGTTCTCAATTACCCACTGTTCTCAATTAGGCTCACTGACCTTATTTTAAAATTTTGGCTAATTTCTGAAATTGGATCAACTTTTAGATTTGCCAACTTTTCATTCAAGTAAATCTTCGACGTTAATTTTTTTCAGTGCTCAAAATTCAAAACTTTCAAAATTTGATGGAACTTGGAAATTTGGTGAATTTTTAATTTTCATTTGCAATATTTTTGAAACTGAATCAATTTATTTTTTTTTTCCAATTTTCAAAATTTGGATACCTATTTTGAAATTCTACCAGCAAAATTAATGTTTAAAATTTTAAAATGAATAGTTACTCGTATTATAAATGCGTTTGAAATCATTTAAAATTTTTTTTCCTCTAAAATTGATTGCTGATCCGATTATAAGGGACGAATTGCCGAGTTATTATTGTAGAGCCAGGGCCTAATACGTGTTTGCAGAAGTGTAGGTAATAATAATAAGTGAATAACACTGGCAATATTTGAGTACACGATGACGCCTCCTCCCCCGCGTAGACGGGGCGCATACTGCTACACCATCATCGTGCCTGAATGGTGTATGTCTTGTAGTGTGTAGTACCTCTACCTATATACTGTGTAGTGTGTACGTAGCTACGTACGAGTATATTGGCCGCCTGACTCTTTGTTCTGTGGTGTTCTACCAGTGAACTATATACTTAAGTTATTATTTTATTCGACCTTCCGTAGGTTTCGTAGTGTGCGAGTGTTGGCGCGAGAACGATGAGACGTTGGGCGGCGCGGAGCGCGCGGCCACAGCAAGTTCAACGCACCTTATACCTTGTGACCTAAATAACGCACACAGTAGCGCGCAAATACATGCACGTACGCTGGCCGTTGCGACTACGTCGGCACAGTCAGAACACGACACGATCGCGAGCCGGAGCCGCGCGCCTTAACCGCGAACAACGCGAACGGAACGCGAACGCGAACGCGAATGCGAAACCCAAGCTAAAATAGAAATAGCTATCCAAGTTATCGCGCGCTATTTTCGCCTGCCTGCCTTACGTATACTTACGTATTTACTTAGCGCCGAATTTCTCAACGTGCGTTTTGTTTTCTTCCAAATTTACACGCGTACAAGTGGTATACGAACGATTTTGCCATTTTGCCGTTACGCGAATATACTCGTACTCGTACCTAGTGCGCGTCCAGGCACGTGCCTTCTGATGCATAGCCTATGTTTGCGCGAAAAATAGAAAAAGTTTTCCATCATTTTCGCGAATTTTCCCCTGCACCTGCACCTGCACCCACCCTCTAAATGATGTCGAAAATGTGGCGAATCAAGTTGTGCGGTACTCGATTGGCTATCGGTGATGGAAGCGGAAGCCTCATTCGCTGACGTGTTCTCGACTCTTTTCGCGGCGAAACCATGTGTAGCATTTACGCGTACGTGTAAAGTTGGCCTTTTGTATGGATGGGGAGAAGGCTCGAAATTGAAGTTTGGTGTTGGCGTCATCATCTAGACGACGTAATCGAAACCTATCATCGAGACTACCGCGAGGTTGTCAGAAAATTCGCTAAATACCGGACACATTTCACGTAAGTTGAATAAGTACAAGTAATATGCACGAGTATTGACTAATGAGTATAGTCTAGTATAGTCTATCGTACGTTTCGTTTCGTTTCGTTTCTACATCTGAATTCTGAAGTAGGTTTAGGTACGAGTACATTTTGTAATTTCATTGTTACGCATTGTGCAATTTTTTTCTCTCTTTTTCGAGTTGCGAATCCGAAATTTTCGGTGACGAAAACGAGGGTTGGCAATTGCATATTTTTTTCGCGTGTTTTAATCGGCTCGAATATGAACTATAGCTGTATAAATGTAATTTTATAGCGAGGTCGAGAGTAAGTTATGCGCGAAATCGCCCGCACCACATCACCGACGCTGTGTTGCTGCTGCATCGACCAACGACCGTGAAAAGGCGAAAGGGATTGGAAAGGTTAAGAGGTTACCAACACCTTTTTATTTGCTCTTTTTTTTGCTTCAACCAAGAATGCATTTATTATGTACCAGCTTCGATGTGAAATTTTTACCCAACTTTGGTAGCGATGATTTTCGAATACGATGTGGGAAGTGATTTTGATTTTTGGTACATAGGTACCTGCGATTTCGGTGATTCTCAATCAATCTTGAGAGATTTTGGGAATGGTGTTTTTTTTTTTTTTTTTAAATTTGACGCAGCATTTCGAATGATTCCAATTCAGGATGGAATGAGATCAATCAATGCGGATCGAATTGAAAAAAATCAATCAACTAAGCGGCCGAAAATTGATCGATTCGTAAAGCTAGAAATATTGGTCGATCGATTAGAACTGAAAAACTCACACCTTTAGTATACTTAATGGAAAAATTTGTCGAAATGGGAAATTGATCAAATTTAATTAATCAACCTACGAAAGTCGCAAAATTGATCGATCAATCGAAATCGAAAAATTGGTCCAACTAAATTTTACCGAATGATCAAAAAAAAAAAAGTTGATCGATTTATCAAAACTGTAAAACTAATCAACTTTTCAAAAAAAAAAAAAAACTGGAGTCCAAAAATATTATCAAAAATTTTCTCACCCCACTCCCAAATCAAGGTTGAATGCAATAACCTCAAAAATTCGGTCGATTTGTGGAAATCAAAAAAAAATTAATCGATTTATCGAAATAGAAAAATTGAGGCACTTTTCAATTAATCAATCTACAAATATAAAAGTCGCAAAATTGGTCAATCAATCGAAATTAAAAAATTGGTCGATTTCCGAAAGTTGGTGTAAAGTTTTTGGATTTATCAGAATTGAAAAATCGATCAACTTGGATAAATCAATCTATTTTTAACATGGATATTTTATAATTTCCTTCCAATCATCAGATCGATATTTCAAACTGATGGATTTAGAAATTTGAAGGACTATCACAGGCGTATCAACAGCGATTCCGAAAACGCGTAAGGAGGCCCAGAGTGTGGAATGCTAGAAGACAAGCATCGACGAGGGATATAGGAAAATCACTATACGACGATTAATAAAAAATGTTTTCGGTTTATCCATTATTTTTTTAACTAAGAAACTTCTTAGAAATCTACCAAAAC
This sequence comes from Trionymus perrisii, assembly GCA_900050545.1. Lineage (NCBI taxonomy): Eukaryota > Metazoa > Arthropoda > Insecta > Hemiptera > Pseudococcidae > Trionymus > Trionymus perrisii. The sequence goes on along the minus strand of FIZV01012868.1, from coordinate 11,628 downwards.
CTTTTTTCAGTTTGAAATAATGGCGTCCACATTCCAAAGCAAAATAGCATCCGTGTTGTCCGTATTGTCCGGCAAAGAGAACTTGGCAAATCTGGGAACATTTTTCTTATTCAATCTGCAGAAAAATATGAAAGCGATCGTCTAATTATCAAAATTGAAGGATAGTGTGAAATTTATCGATTCGTCGATAACACGAATTGATCAATTTATCGAAATTTGAAGAATTATTCGATTTATTGAATTGAAATATTCATCCAATCAATTACGTCGAAGAACTATAAGGATGAAAAACTCAAATTTGATATCAATTTACGAAAATCGTGAAATTTATCCAGTTATATAAATTTGCGTTTTAATCGAATACCTACTTTTGATGGACAGAGTCCAGTGCCGGATTTTGGAAGTGGTCCAGGGCCTTTGCCAATTTTTGCATCTAGGGCTTCTGTTGAAATTGTTCGCTAGTACGTAAATTTCCTAATTTAGGCCATCACCGAACCACTTCATTAACCGTCGAAATATCGTGATCAGAAAATTCGAATCCACATTCGAAATGATCATACGTCAAGTGTTTTTCAAACCTGATACGACCAATTTTTTGATTTTATTCGAGCGAAATAAAAAAAGAGATCTCGGTAACTAGGTATTCAAAGCGAATGGTTCGGTATGTTTCCGAGTTTGTGGTTTTTATTTTCGCATACGATATCGAATCTGTTTCAGTACTGGTTGGTGGCGACTTTCACTCGAATTTCGCGCGTCATCGAACAATAGGCCATACGTCCGGTAAAATTGTCGCAAATTTATGCGTTTTGCATACCTTATCTGTACCTACAATACATTTTCAGTATATTTAAGTAGCATATATAAGTACGAGTATGTTTGGAAAAAAATACGAGTACCTAGGTATGTGTATCGTTTATGGCGTCGTAGCTTGGGTGAAGGGGTTACGAGAGAGGCGCGATATCTCATTTCTTATGCGCGCTTTAATGTGGGGAAATTTTTACGTATCGCTTATCAATGGGAAAGTCGACGACAAATAACGGGACTCGAGCTGATGATCGTTGAATGGATGAGTGGTGTTGAAAAAAATCAACGACTCGATAAGGCCCGTAAAATCGCATCGGTTGATAGGAGTAATTATTGCGAAGGATCGAAAAGTCCGAACTACGGGGGTAGGCGAAGAGAAGAGAGAGATTCCTAATTTCCTACCTAATATACTCCGCACTCGAATAAGCACCCGGGAGACTTTGATTAAACCAACAAAACGAGAAACCATGAGAAATATGTAGTTGGTTAGTTCGTAAAGCAAAGCTAGCCTAACGTTGAGCCTTATAAAAAAAACAAACATTTATTCTGATTTAGAGATTCTTTGATGTTGGGCTCTTCTTTTCTTTGGAAATACGTTCAAAAGTGTTCATTATAGGTATTATAGGTCCATTACTTTGAGTGCCAGATCGGTTGCGAGTATCTGATAAGTGGTGATACAGTTCTAGGCTAAACACTTAAGTAGGTAGGTAGCTAGGTACTATTGTTCTTGGTGACTCTTCATCTGCAGGTAGTAGAACCTAGGTACTTCGAAACCGAACTGTAAATGCGCAGTCAAAGTACGTACTACAAGTCCAAAAGTTGAACAAGTTTGAACTTGCGGAAGACAGGATTGGCTTTTTGAAATCAACTTTTAGCCAAATCTAGAAGGGATCTGTTGAAATTTACGCGACGCTATGTTGCAATCATCACGACCATGGACTTGATGACATTGAGAATTTATATTTTCGAAAGATTGCCGCGAGTGTGCCACCAATACAGGTTGTCTTTTTCTTCGAGTTTCCAATCCGAAGTTATTGCAAGAAAATCAAATGCCACTATTTAGTAACTACAAGTAACTACTAAAAAAAAAAAAAGAAATGAAAAAAATGAAAAAACAAAGGTTCGATTTTGTTCACAAAAATGCGGCGGCGACAGTCGTTCGAATTGCAACGTCGAAATAATTCGATATGGCATGGCATAACGGTTTAATGATCTATAGACGGGCATGCCTGTGCAGTGTGCACTCCGTTAGATTGTGATGCGATGTCGAGGTATGGTCGGTGTGCTGGTGTTGTTGCTGTTGTGCAAAGTTAGCACCGTCGGCAAGGTCTCCCCTCATTAGTTGCTGAAAAGTGAAAGTCAACAACTTAGGTTATTCCTCGCGCGCCCCCGCTACCCGTCCGTCCACTACTACTCACGATTGGAAGACAGCGTACAGACAGAGAGATACACGAGCACATACGCACAGCAGTGTAGAAAAGGATAGGAGAAGACTGAGGAGCGGTACAGGACGCAGACATTAAGTTACTGCATCATATCGACGTATACTAAGTATAGAAAGAGAGAATGAAAGAGGAAAAAACCAGTACCACCTCCGAACCGAACGTTATAGGCCCTATGTACAATTGGCATTGAACCGAACGCCGCCGCGGTACACATTGCTGTTAAGATCAACGAACTTGTTGGAAATTGGAACACAGCGCAGTACTGGATACACAGGCATACGTGTATGACTCGATGGTGGTATGGTTCAAGCCCCCTGTAAAGTGTACCGTTCTTCGTTCTTCGTCCATCCACAGCGACGACGACGACGACGACAACAACAACGTCCGAGTTACGTAAATGTGTTTTTCTTTCTTTCTATCTTTCTTTGCGAGCAGCACCTGGTGAAAGAGACAACCTATCCATACAATAACGAGGAAGAAAGAATTCAATTTCTCTTTCATTACGTGGAATAAGTGTCTTGTGTAAGACTTGGTAAGCCAGTTTATTAGCGCACCGAACGTGTAGCTTTTTAAATCATTCAAATCATTTAGGAGCTCGATGGTAGGAGAGTGTATTTATGTATGGAGGAGAAAGAGGGGCCTACAAAATTTTGCATCAGATGTGCAGGAATGTTCTCTAGAAACGATACATGATAAACTTGAGGGCAACTCGCTCATTCTTTTTCTCATTACTGAAGGCTGCTGGGAAGAAAAGCTGATTTTTTTGTTTGTTTGGAAACTTGTACTGAGCAAGCTCGACAAATATGACGAGAACGACGCTGATGAACATCAAAATTTATTTCCCGACATTTTTCCGAATGAAAAATATAACTATTTCCAGTGCCTACAATTACATACTGGATGTCCCAAGAGCACGAGTGGTGTACATTTTTCGAGATATCGATCTAACCGCCAGTCCAACTAACGAAAAATTCCTATCTTCGTAAAATGTAAATTAAGACCTTATAAAGAGGTTTAAAAATTTACTTTTTCTATCCAACATTAATTGGTATTAGTGCGCTTGAAAAACTTTACCAATCATGACAGGGAGTGGTACAAAAAAGAGGCAAACATAAGTCTGAATTACATTGGAATGCTTCTCTTTGAAATTGAAGGAGTTACAGCAACCAGTGGTACTGTCTTCATTCGAGTGCCTCTTAAAAGAGGTGAAAATTGAAAAATTCTTTCGGCGTAACTTTTGAGAGGAACGATAAAAGCTTTGTGAAAAATTTGTCTATTTTTGAAAGTGAAGGTACTACAGAGCTAAAAGCTAAAAAATACGGATATACCAATTTCCGCAGCCTTGTACTTCTGCATTTTCAAAGGTAGGTAAATATTTTAGTACATAACTGTTTCTACTCCTCGTGAAAAATTGTCTGCTTCATGCCGTAATTGTCTCGCTGAAATTTTGGAATTTTTTGCAACTCAGTGTCCCTTCAAAAATGAGATAACACCCTGTATAAATTTCAATTTAACATTTTACATTTCGTCTGACTCGATTTTATCATTTCTTTCAATTTTACAATTATCAAGTAACTGTGGTGAAGGTAGGTCAGTGTCTGTTTAACAATACACTCGATACGTTCTTGTATTATAAAAGCTCGCGAGATGATTAATTCGCTGAACTTCGAGTCGAGTATCTGCTGAAGGACGGGACGCTTATACAGTCTTGAACTTGTACTTTACTAGAAAATTGGTCCTTTCTAAACCATTTATGCTAAAATTGATCTTTTTATACGAATTGAATGCGCTGTTTGATTATACGATGATCTTTGATCATGCTCAAGAGATTCATAGTTATATGCATATTTTGGTTTCCTTACATATGAGTTTCTGCCGCGTTAACCCGGTGGCTGTCAGAGAAAAGTTAACAATCGTGACTTCTAGTTTCTCATAAACCTTCGGCTGGTGCTCGTCATAAAAGTTCAGAGTTATAGTGAAAAAGAGGCTGACAAAGTGGCCAACTTCGCATCGGGATCCCCGTACGTCTTGCTATGGCGAAAAAGTGTGAAAAAAAATCTCGAATATTGAAAATATTGAAAAGAAAAGAGGCCAATAAAACGCGGAGAGAAAAAAAAATGCGCCGATCGGCTCGCGTTAGAGCCGTCGTTAATGTTAATGTTAATGGTGATGAACCTCCTTGAACCGGCGCTGAACGAAGTAACGACGCCGCGCAGCGCGCGAATATCAAGTGTGTGGCGTGCGCGAGCTAATGAGAAAGAGCGAGAGAGAATGAGATGTTCGGTGGTGCGCGAGGCTGAGGCGGACGCCGATACTACGTTAGATCAGTGGCGCGTCTCAATCGGGCCAAGGTATTACCGTCACCCTGGGCTTGGGCACGGGCATCAGGTATTGTACCTTAATACCTGAGCCCGCTGTATGAGCTGTACAGAGAGTACACCTCCGCTACCCGCCATATCCACATGCTCAGCTTCCAACACTGTTGACAATGTAAATAACGCGCGTGTTACGTTCGCCCCGCGCGTCTCTGGTATATTGCTATTTTTACGCCTATCGAGTTCGCCGCCGCCGCTGCTGCTGGTGTGGAGATGTGAAAAAATTCAATTACGAAAATGGTGGTGGCGGTGGCGGTGGCGGCGGCGGCGCAGGAGTCGATAGTGTTCAGGGACGAGGCCCGTTAGGTACGATGCCCTTTTGCCGAGTGCGATATGCTGCGCCTGCGCAAACCTAACGAGTACGACGACGGTAATCCGTTTACTCGTTTGAAGGGCTGAGATCCTTGTGAGCCGGTTTGAGCAACGGTAATGAAGGAAAATTAACCGAGGTGGTCACGAGTCAGGGTTATGTGTCAACGACACGGTACCTTGAGAGATGGTACCGGATCAAGGAGACATTCTATGGCGAATGCGAACAAATACCTAGCGATTTTTTTTTCTTTTACTGTTAGCACTCGTTGAGTGGATGTGGAGAGCACCATGTGCTTGTAGTGCCTTGACTACTCTATGTATCACCAACCCAGTTTCGAATAGGTTTACTACTCGCTGATGTATTTACCTCTTAAAAATAGTATTTAAACTTAGCAGATACCTATAAAATCTAGAATAAGACATCGTCGGAATACACGTACAGTTAACTTAACAATATTTGATAAAGTCTTCACTCATTGCGCTCGCAGTTGTTTATTGGAGTGTGGAATGAGTTTGGTAGGCCACACTACCTCACCCTTGTCCCCAACCTCTTCTTATGCTCTTTTCTTATGCTAGCTTCAATGCTGATAATTGTTGTTCAGAAAATGACTGCATCAGCTTGTATAGTCTCTCAAACTTATAGTGCTGCCAAGTCTAGTGATTTATCACTTAGAACTAGTGACTTTGAACTTTAATAAGTTCAAAGTTAGCAACAAGAATTTTTCCTACAAGAATACTGCGCATCATCACTATCCAGTTCACTCTTTTTGTCTAAATAAAAATAAAAAACTATGACGTTTGTCGTTTACGCAGCATGTCGTTGTCTCATTCATTTCATTTCTTATTTATATTCTCAGAAAAAAATCCAGAAAAAATCTAGTGATTTTCTAGTGACAGGTTTTTTAGGACCAACTATAAGTGATTTTTCTTAATTTCGGGTTGGCAGCACTGCTCGAACATTACAATTTATATAATATTATTCCAAGATTATCATTTGGAGCAACAGTCTTGTGAACACACCCAAATCCTGCAAGAACTTCTTTATTATACCTCTAATTATCGCCCAAATTCTTCTATTTTGTTCCATCGGCAACTGTCGCATCATTTCTGCTTGTTGAAATAAGGCTGAAAAAGTGCGCAATGAAATTGTATTGCCGAAACTCTTGAGCAGGCGAGCACGATGTTGATGGTGTCGATGCCATCAACTGGCGGGTTTCCGCCTTGAAAAGTATGCCACTATATTATGTACGCTTACGCAGACGAACGTAACAAAAAACGTTAGACGTATTTGGTGTCGACGGCGACTGTGGAAAGCGAAGGTGGAAAAGGAAAGTGTAAACTAACGGTTGTTTATGGAGAGATGAAGCCGAAACTGAATCTAGTCTGAACACGTATACCACCTCGTCACGCGGTTACCACTCTCGTTTTCTCGGCCAGATGGATAAAATATACTTTTTTCCGCCAAACACGAAATCATCGAAATGCAGAATAAACGATGGAAAAAAATAACGCACTATGCGATGCAATAGAATTATCATGTTCTGCGCGCAATACTGACCTATATTCATGATCTTTCTCCCTGCCGCCGATCCCTGCGTTGTGTTCTTTGTTGTAGAACATACTGCAATGTGCATCATCGATTTTTCTTCTAAAGCGTGTGTATGAAGTTCTTTTTTTTGCAGCGTGAGTGCGATGACTTTTCAACCGAGTGTTGAACTTTGACCCGTATCAGCGAGCTTCCGATATGGCTTTATGGTCCGCAGCCTCATTCATGATACGGTCAAAAGGATATAATAGGTTTAGGTACTGATCGTTGAGCTGTGGAAAAAAGTATTCAGAAAATTAGGAGCCGATTGGCAATACCAATTATAGTGATTGAATGGCGGAAGAAACACTGTCGAAAACCCTGACAAGTTGATTTATTTGTTCAACTGAAATTCACCAAAAAAGCTTCGAGATGAGAATCAGTCTACACATGCTGGCTTGGCTAAGCTTCATCGAGCTTTCGACAAACAATGGGAAAGGAATTGTGAAATTACTTGTCTGCGGCCATATTCACGCACAATGAACGTCATTAAACTCGGTGTATGTTGTTTTTTCACTATGTACATACATTGTCTGTCGACTTCCTGTTTAGATGGCCGTCGCTGGGGAAATCCATAACACATGGTTGGATGAGACGGGAAACGGGCAAAGAGCAAATTTATTTTTAGGCCTCATTGTCACGCGCATCAACGCAGGTCATCATTTGACAAAAAAGTTTTGCGATAATTACTTAGAGGACACTAACGACGAGCTCGAGCCCAAGGCATCTGTACATTTATCATAAATTTTGCTCAATCACTATACGGGGTCGTTAACGCGTGCGAGCTTGTTAAAGCAACGCGTCGATCTTCGTTGTTGATGAAAATAGCAACCGACCTAAGATACAATTTCCGCGACACAGCAGCAGCAATAGCAGCGCGGAAACACCTCGAAAACACTTTCCGGATCTCAGTGAATCTGTTCAGAAGAATATCGAGGAACAGAGAAAGAGAGGAGCGCCTAACAGTTAGTTTTTAGTTTTTTTTTTTTTTTTTTTTTTTTTCGACAGTCGCTATTTTATAATAATTTGACAAAGATGTGGGAAGCCAGACAACGTACCTATTGTAATTCGACATCGACGTACGAGGAATGCAGAATGGAAACTCTTTTAAGCGAATTTGGTTCGCAAATACACCCACTTTAAAGTTAACTAGCCCTTGCGAAGTGTGAAAAAAAGAACCCCGAGTGAAGAATGGAAGCAGAGTTTGGCTCGATATAAACAAGTATTAGCACGATGAGCAACAAGAGGTGATTGGCGCGTGCCGCCTAATCATTTTTTTTTTTTTTTTAAATTTTGAAACCAAGAGCTTTTCGAGGGGCAAAGTAGAATGTAATAGGTGATCATTGGCCTAAATTTCACGTCCGTATAACTATATATATTTTTAAAAGTATTTAGCCGGCGAAGTAATGAGTAGCAAGAGCCAAGAGACAGATTGGCATTAGATCAAAACGGAACGAAGTCGCAAAAGCAAGACGTTTGACGACTCGTTCTTACGCAATTTCACCCAAAGCACGTTGTTTTTCTGCCTGCTTTTTCTTCTCTCTTTCCTCATACAAAAATTTAGGTGAAACGTTCAATGACGTAGACGGCGTAGTTACCTGTACTCGCGTTACAAAAAAGAAAAAACTGATCAACGGGGACCAATACGAGGTAGCAAAGATGGGCAGGGGTGCTGATTTCACGACTAATTTACATAACTCGACGATCCATTATCGCGTCAAATTACAGGTCTTTTAATAATGCTACTCGAAAAAGTAATTCAGCTATTCAAAAGGAAAATCGAACGAAAAAAGGAAAATACTCGTTCGAGGAAGGTACTAAAGCGAGATTATCGCCTACCGCCTTGCGAATTCCATGCGGCAAATATGTTGGATCGACGTCGACGAAGTGAATGAAAATTGAAAATGATGGCGAATATTTTAGTCAATGGGTTTTTTAGGCCATCGCCGTGTGTCAGTATGGATACCTTTAAAAAATGTTTTAACCTTCGCTCTGAAAGAGTAACTCACACAAAATTTCGAATTGTAATCGTAGTAATTCCGCCCAATAGGTATGGTTCTGTTATCCGGCGCGTGATTCGAATGAATCGTGCAACGACCTAAAAATAATAAATGATGCATAACGATAATTGTAATGAGGCCTTGATTGATGCGAATGAGTAAAAGTCGATAAAAAATTGCATTCTGAAATAGTTGTTGGGTGGAGCGCCACAATTGCGAGATTTTCAGTTTCAGCTACACTTTGTGCTGGATCCGACTCGACTTATGAGTAATCTTCGAAAGTGCTATTTATTGAAAATCACAAGTATCAATCTCAGAAGATGAGTCATATGTGGCTCTTTTCACATACGAAGAGGAAATCGTTCAGTTCTTTCACTGACAGTTCTCCCTTCCCCTATCCGCCCCAGATGATTGTATTAAAATGAGTGGACAGATATTTTGTATGAGTGCCAATTTTAATCATTGAGGGAAATTGAAAATGATTCATAGGTAACTGGAGAAATAATAATTATATTGAAAAAATTGAAATTGAAAACTCTTAAGAAAAATATAAAATGAAAAATGATCGAAATTACTTATTTAATTTTACCGAATGTTGAAAGTAAAAAAAATTGGAAAAAAAAAAACAAGATGGCGAGTTTGAAGAGAATATAGCAAAAAAAATGTTGATGTCCGAACAATAAAAAAAAAAAAGGTTAGGTCCTTTTGAGGGTTAACAATCAAATCCTTTTGAAATCAGGTTTTAGCCCACTTCTTCTGAAAAATTCTCTTATAATTCGCATATCAAACATGCGCCAGGCGCCAATCTCTATGTAAAGAAAAAATGAAAAATTAAAACCAGAAAGACTGAAGAATCGTAAGTAACGCTAAATCAACTACGAAGAAAAACGGCAAAGAGGGAGTGGGAGGGATACAGCGTAGCCTTGATGGGTCGCCGCATTTACCACGCTTCTCTCTCTCCAACGCTATTGCCATCGTACATGTATAGAGTGATGTTGTATGCGTGTATGTGAATTTGACGATAGTATTTGTGCGTGTATATGTTGATGATAGGCAAAAGTGCGACGGCGCGGCGTCGAAGGAGAGTCTTGTCAGTACGAGGAATGGGAGGTAGCAATGTAGCATAGTTAAATTTGACCCAGTTAGCGGGTACAGGTTAAAGACCCGTCGTGTCATGTTGACGGTTATACTGGCGACCGTTTGTTCGCGTCGCTTCGCCTCCGCTTCGTCTATCGCTTACGGTTTTCAATGTTTATTGCCAATGTTGTGCTGTGCGCGCTGCTGATAAAGTTGTTGTGGTGCGGTGAGGTGGTGGCGGCGGCGGTAACTGCGAGTTTTTTAACTGTGTTAGCTAATGGCGGACGCTGCGCCCGAGCAATGCCCTCAACTGCGTTGGAATTTTGTGGCTCTTTTGAAAACCTTTTTACTGCTTTCCTCTTTAGTTTCCTTAATAAATGCCGTTTTTTTTTGGGGGGGGGGGAGGACTTTTTCAAGGTAACTACGAGTTAATGGGGAAGGGTGCTGCTGTAGAAAACTGGCGAGGAACTTCAAGGTCTTGCGAAGATGTGATATTACTTATTAGTTATTTGTAAACAGATACTCCGGTTTTTACTAATTTTTTTAAATTTTACTCGTCGCTGACAGAGCTTTTCTTTGATGAAAATTAACTGAAAGTAGCAAACGTAATACTATGAAACTCGATGCGATGACCTTCAAATTTAATGTAGGTATTGATTTTTCCATATGGTAGCAGAGCTTGATCCCCCAATTTCTGAATATATCAAACCTTGAATGGGATGCATCAGTTCTTCCACTTGGTAGCAAAGCGTGGTTCCTAGATTTTAAATTCGTCACAGTTTAAATGCGGTGCATCAATTTCACACAATTCCCTAGAATAATCGTCACGATCTAGGCAAGTATGAAGAAAAAGAACCAGAGTATTCACATTGTTCAGCCTTACATACCCAACTTGGGTTTCTGCTGATTTGCCATTGTCTAGACTTCAGATATGGCATTAGACGACAACGGACAACGATAATGAATTTTTCCAATTGGTTGCAGAACGTGGTTTCTAATTTCTAAATTCATTAAACGTTGAATATGAATTGATTTTTTTTTTACTTTTCCACATGGTAGCAGAGCGTGGTTTCTTATTTCTGAATTCATCATGTAGTAAAGATTACCTGTAAAAATCAACGACGATTCCGTGGAATGTGGTTTTGCAAACTGTATACATTGGTATCTATTTTCGAGTGCATCGAAAAATTGTTTTCCCGATAATGTGCGTCCTCTACACTGCTCTAGTCTCGTGGCGAACGATGCCAGGAGTTCTTGGAAATTATATTGGCACCTGATTGCGTTTCATTTTTCGGTCTCGTCAGCAACGATTGTAGATATAAGCGGAAAAACTACGCACGTCGACAAAACGCTAGCTGGCGGGGTGCGGCGCGGACAATTGATATCTGACGCTCAAGTAACGGCAACGCATTTGACCATGAGAACGTTCTACAAAACGATGTTCCTTGTTTTTTTTCGTCGCTTTAAATGTATTTAGCGGTAAATTTAACCATTCTAAGTGTTTCAAATGGCGTGCGCTGCACAATGACCGACATTGAATTCATTTCGAACAAGGTCCTGCCGACTTGCCTACGTGATGCTTAGAGCAACCGGCGCGCGGCGTGGTGTAGGATAATTATTACTACTATTCTGCCACAGAAGTTGCTGATGCTGCTGCTGAGGGTATTTTGCTGCTTCATCTTGATTTTGATATTATGGATGGTTTTTCTCTACGTACTAAAATAAAAGAGTGACGTTCTCCATTGATTTAAAAAGTCTGTTTGGAAAATGTCGTGCAGAGCGCCGCGAAATTCAAAGGGTATGCAAATTTATTAACTCGAGTAACTGTTAAAGAAGATGTAGAGGGGTGAAAAGATGTTTTACATTATGCAACGGTATTTTTAAAGGTAGTTTTCTACTGCTAGTGCAGTAGAATTAGGAGAAAAATGGCCATGACATGGAACTAATTGCTATAGAAGGTATTTTTGATTTATTCTACAGAAGAGAGTGTACTTTATCACATATCCAAAATCCGCTCTGATCCGGCCCCC
>FIZV01012867.1:0-11373 GCA_900050545.1 Trionymus perrisii | reverse complement strand
AAAATTTTTTTGGGGTGTTTTTACATCAATACTAACATTTTGGGTGATTTTCGTCGAAATCGGTTCTGGGGCATTTTTCACTACCTTACCAGGAAAGGCCCTTTCCCAAAATTGTTGAATTTTCTAAAGCTATCTTATTCACAACAATTATTGATTTTTCAAAAGTTGCAGAACTTGCAAAAATCTTTGCCTTTTCAAAAATTATTAAATTTCCCAAAATAGTTGAATTTTTTTTGATATTTCAAAAATTGCGGAATTTTCGACATTATCAAATTTCCCAAAGTTGTTGAATTTTCTAAAATTATCTTATTCACAATTTTTTTTATTTTTGATTTCTTTTTATGCTGGGTGTGATTTTTCAAAAATTGCAGAATAATTTTCAAAAATCAGCAAATTTTCGAAAATTTTTGATTTTTCAAAAATTGCGGAATTTTAAAAATCACATTTTCAAAAATTTGCAAAATTTTTCAAAATTGTCAAATTTTTAAAAATCTTTAATTTTTAATGATCAAATTTTCCGAAATTGTAAATTTTTAGTGTTTTGGAATTTTTTAATTTGTGGCTCAATTTTGAGAAAGAAAGGGTATCTCAGCTCCTTCAATAGTGAGGGTAGGCAAACTATCTGCACTTTGTTGAAATGAATTGCAGACTTACAAAATGGAAGGGTGTTATTCTTAACTGGGACACTCTGTATAAATATACTTATCTTCTCGATGTAATCGACCTGTAGAAGAAGAACGAGGAGACAAGGGGTTGGCCAATGGTAATCAGCTGACCATAAAATTAAATCTGTAATAAAGAAGAGAGATTTTAATTGTTTATTTTAATTGAGAGAATACACCGTACCTCTACCTACTACCTTCCTACGTTGTTTTCAGGGACCTTTTATTTTTACTCTCTTTCGTATACAAGGACGAATATCTGATTTTCGCTGGAGTGGTAAATACTCGTATCTTTGCTCTTTTTTTTTGCACGTGAACGTGAAGTGGAAAAATTATAAAACTGAATTTTTTTCACGTAAAAAGGAATTAGATGGTGGCTTTTGTACGTACGATACTATTTTCGTAGTGTATTTCGGTTACGCTTGAAAAAATCATGCTAAGTATACCTGCAAACGAAACGCTGCGCTGTAAAAAAGCAACGACACCGGGGCGGGATGGTGTGCTGAGAATAGTGTAAATAAAATTGTTGTACCTATACCTACATGTAGTTTTGCCCGTTTACATTTTTCTCTTTTTGTGTGTGCGTGGTCTTTTTAGATATGTACCTTTCTTTTTGGTGAGGGTTTTACATATCCTTTGATGTATGGGTACCTACATAATTAATTGTATGATCTCTCAATCATGTTATTTATTTATTTATTTATTTTTGCAAAGGCTTGGTGATTTCTTTAATCGAGGAGACATCGAAGCTCAGGAATTGAAAATTATTCATTGGTTGTACATATAAATGAGTTTTTACCTAATTGTATCATTTCATTTTCATATAATTTTGTTGAGCAGTTGAGAATTTTTTCCCTTGAATTGGTATTACATAAATTGCCAAAAAAATTACAATACGCAGATTATTTTCGTAAAAATTCTGATACATATTAAAAATTATAATTTTAATTGATTCAGATTGTTATTGCAATATTGTCAATCCTGCTAACACTATTTCGTTGAAAGAAGTAAATTTTTTGAATTTAATCTTTAATTCGATTCCTACTGGAAAATTTTCTTGATACTGATTTTTCTCTTTCCGATAAATTTTCAGCTACATTTCGCTCGATTTGTTTAATTAATATCGAAATAAACCAAAGAGAGAGGAATTGAGCTGATCTTGAAGTTGAACGACGACAAACAAAATAATACTCACAAAGAAACCTAAAAAGAATTGTTTGTCTTTTCCACAGTCATAACACACCCTTAAGGTCTTGTTTTTAAGTAATATTAAACGTAAAACGAAAGGAGAGAAAGAGACGAAGTCGACGATCACGTTGCAAAGGTATAAAATAAAAAGAGTAAAGAAGCGTTTAGCGAAGAATAAGAAAAAGTTGATTCTTGGAAAAGAAAAAGAAAGAAAGGAGTTTTTAAAAAGCAGCATTTATTTTTCCGTTATGTCACGTTGGAATTGCAATAGGTCGTACAAAGAATTTAACTATCCATTGGCAATGCCATTTTCGAAGCGAGTTTTCCCTCTTCTTTTTCTCTTGTACTCGTAGTTGTTTATAAAGAATTTCTCTTCCCTGCTTGGCTTCATTTCCACAATTCTGGAGAGGAGGAAAAACGATCGAATGGCTTTTATTTTCGTATCAATATTTTCGCAAAACTTGTCTCGTTAACGGCTTTGTGTGTCGCAAAAGTAGATACAAACTGTTGTGGTTCTAGGGCTGATGGAAAATAACATGATTTTTGTGTTTGGATTTTGATTGGAAGCTTTGTGCAAAGGATGAATCGTATGAATCGTAGAGAAGTGAAGGGTGGTAACGTACGTATGTTTGTACGAAATACGTATCGATATTTTGTAGTGCTAGTTGTTAGCACTCATCACTGTAACCTATCTTTCTCTAAACATAATACCAAACATACTACCGGTTTTCATTCACCATCACACTTCCCGTCCCCTCTACCCTTAAATAAAAATTAAACAGCCATTGCGGGGCCAAAAACAAAGAAATATATTCAAACCAAAAATAATAAAAACAAAAATAAAGCCGAAAACCGCAACGAAACGAACACAAAAAATTAGAAAAAATGTTCTAGACCTTGACTCTAGATGGAATGAGGTATTACCATAGAGCACCGACAGCGCCGGTTCGAGTTTCTTATCTCTTACCACCACCATCGATACCTACGATAATACCCCATTACTCTCGTACCTATACCACCTTCATAGCCACCCCTGAGACGGATCCCGAAGTAACTACGTGGGTATACGTTTCAAACAAAAATCCAAAAGTGGTACGAGAGAAACAATATAAACAGAAAAAGAAAAAAATAAAAAAATCCTGAAACAGATAAACAAACAAAACAAGGGTACAGAAATTTTACAGTCTCAAAATATAGCAAAAATAGGTGTATTATTGGAGGTAATACACCCGAAAAGTCAAAGACACGATGGAAAAATAGAATCGAAACAAAATATAAACCGTATGGCGCCGTCTACCAAACGATGATCGCACATTTTCTACGCGATGCGAAAATATCGAACGAAATCGGCATCGGGAGCACTCGATACTCCATATCATCATATCATACCCTGTAATGAGACTGATTTTACTAGAAAGAATAATAATTACAGGGTACAGCTCAAAATAATAAACAAAGTAAAAAAGCTGATGGAAGGAGTGCTGTAAAATAAAAAAATAAAATCATTAATAAAGCGTCGGCACAGCATCTAGGTAAGTGTGATCATCTTGAAGGATAAAAGATAAAGTATAGGATGAGAATTGTGACACCAACGTGAAATACTAGAGTAGGTAACAACGATCGTCACCATGGTCTGTCACCTAGTTTGACAAAACAGCTTAGAAGTTCATCTGTGACCAAGTGCCAACTAGTGGGGAGAAGATGTAACACAAGAGGAAAGAAGAGAAAAAGGAAAGATGAGAATCACCACTCACACCAAAACATGCCAAATGCAAACCATGAATAACTTGAATCTGAAATGAGAAATAAATGATTGACGCTGACAAGCCCTAAATCCTGGCCAACTCACGAATGTTTTTTCTTAGTAAATGAGTTGGATCAGGATCCCCATCGTCGCGAAGAATGTAAACATTATCCTGATACTTTTTAACCACACCACACGATAAGGGCCTTCATACACTAGGTCAAGATTCGCTTTATAACCTTCCAGTTTGTCAGACTGGCAGTGAGTAACAACAAGAACCTCGTCACCTCCCTCTAATTCCGTCAACGTATGAGCTTTGTTGAAATATTCAGCTCTCTTTTCGGCATTCTCATGAGATATGACCTGGGCAGATTGAAAAGAGGCAAATGAGGGCGAGGGAATAGAAGCTGGGTTAGGACTACACCCAGATTTCCCAAAAGCTAACTCATACACCAGATTTCCCAAAAGCTAACTCATACAGAACCGCCTCTGTCGATTTATGAATTACTTGATTTAGTTTATGTTCTATCTTAGAAAGAAATTCAACCCATTTCCGTTGATTGGAACGACATTTGATACGAAAAACTTCTTTAATCGTCCCCATTACCCTCTCAACAGAGTTCGACTGCGGTGTATAAAAACTGGTATACCGAGCTTCAATTTCTTTCGAACGCCAATGATTACGCCACATATTAGATGCAAATTGTGGACCATTGTCAGATAATATCGTTGTAACAGGGCCCAACTCATTGATAAACTTTTCAACAGAACAAATAGTTGCTTCGGATGTAGCAGATTTTATCGAATATAGGTGAGTAAACTTAGAGAAATGGTCCATTACTATGACAATCATCTTGAGACCACCACGAGCCTGAGGCAGCGGACCATAGAAATCTACACAGATCAATTCGCCTGGCTTCGTGGTTTCAATGGGTTTCAATGGACTATAAAGATGACGTTTACAAGATTTGGCCACATTACATTCAACACAATTTTGAATATATTGGCTTACATCTAAGACTATGCCAGGCCAATCATAAACTCTCCGAATCATCTTAAGCATTTTCCATGTACCAGGATGAATAAAATATCCATGGTAATGCTTAAGGATTTCAGATCTTAATGTTACAGGTACATAAATCAAGTATGGTTTGTCCTTATAAGAACGCCAAAAAAATCAACCATTACTATCCCTTTTCGTCTTAAGGACCTTACCAGGATCAATTAAAAACTGTTGAACGAGAACATCTCTGCCTTGATCATCATCAATGTTATTGTAGGGGTTCCATTCCATTTCTGTTCCTTATAAAATTAACAATTAGATAGATAGCGCAACTTAACATTTTTGTATAAACTCGTTACTTGTTAGCCAACCCATTTTTTTGTTTAATTTTGTAAGGTGTGATTTTTGTGTTCATAACCTTACCAACTTGTAACCTACGATTATAAATACAGATCGACGCTGAGCACTAGTACTCAGTCGTACTAAGTCTTTCTTCGCGTATGTTGTTTCTTATAGCGTTGCCTTGTAATGCTGTATCTCATCTCTCTACTCCAGATTCGTCGCGCTGTGACGAACGGAGTACTCCTCGATCTTAGCATTGTTACGAGCGGAGTATTCGTTTTTTTGCGCTCTCTCACTCTCGCTTTCCCAGTTTTTCCACTACGACCTCGAAGCACTGTTGCAGGGACATAGTATTTTGTAGGGGTGACCTATATTATTAATCAGTTTTTGAAATTGTTTTGTACATGAATATTTGATGTAGTTGATATCGAGATAGCCTGGTGTTGATTGGGCCACATTTGACGATAACGAGAAAGGGCATCGGCTACAACATTATTTTTGCCCGCAATATGCGATATTTTAGTGTTGAAATTTTCTAGATAAATTAGCCAACGAGAAATTTTAGGTGATAGATATGGATGATGTCTCAGTAAAGTAATCGACGAATGATCAGTGAAAAGATGTAGGTATCTCAGACCCTACTAGAATATAGTAATTTTTCTTGAGAGTATATATAGCCGCCAAGGTCAATAGCTCCTGTTCAGTAGTACAATAATTACGCTCGGCCGCGGTAAGAGTTCGACTATTGAAGCAAATAGGTCAAACATAACCATTCTCATCAAATTGATATATGGCCCCAGTGATTCCAGTACTACTGGCATCAGTAACGATGTAAAAGTGTTTTGAGAAGTCAGGATGTTGATGTAGAGTAGCCTCACAAAGAAGGTCTTTTAATATATCAAAAGCACGTTGATGAACATCCATCCATTTGAAGACCGAAGTAGGAGTAGTGATCTTATAGAGAGGTCTTCCGATATATCAGCGTAATTCGGAATATAATTGCGATAAAAATTGATCATACTGAGAAATGACTGCAAACGTCTTTTAGTAGACGGATGAGGGAACTCATGAATTCCAGCTACCTTTTCCTTAATCGGTTCAACACCCTCCTCGGAAATCTCCATACCAACAAACTTGACTTTTTCTTTAATCCATTCGCACTTGTCGATATTCAAAGTAAATCCAGCTGCCTCGATCCTACTTAATACCTCCTCAATATGTTTAAGATAATCTTCCATATTTTTGCTATAGATCAATATATCATCTACATAGGCCATGCCAAAGTCTTCCAAGCCTTCCAGTATTATCTGTATAGCCTTGATAAAAGCTGGCATACTGTCTTTTGTACCGAAAGGCACTCTCTTAAATTGATAGGGAACCCCATCAAAAACAAAAGCGCAGTATAACTGTGACTCCTCATCAAGACATATCTGAAGAAAACTCTCTAGAAAATTGACTTTACTAAATACCCTACTACCATTTGAGGCGCGCATAAAGATCCTGAATACGATTAACTTCATTATTATGCATCTCCATATACTCATTCACAGTCTGAAAATTGCCACAAGGCCGATACTTTCCATTCTTTTTCTCTACTGGTACTAATGGAACTCGATGGGTAGAATCCGATGGAATAATAATACCCTGTTGTCTCCATTCGCGAATAACTTCACGGATTTTTGTCTCTATATGACGATTGATAGGACAGTTTTTCGAACGAATAGACTCTTTCATATCCTTAATTTTGAAGTGATGTTTGTACACGTTACATTTCCCTACCTCTTTCCGAAAAGCAGCCTTATTCTTCAATAAAATCTTCAGACTACTACGAATATCCTCCTCAAGGTGATTTTAACTCTTTATCGGTGAATTAATTAATTTTAACCTCAGCTTCTTCAATTAGACGATTACGCTTTAATTTATCAACATCTTCAACACAACCTTCTAATTCACATACAGTTTTGAGATCAGGACTCAACTGTAGCTGACAATTAAGCCACTTTATACCTGTCTCGTTAGAGTGAGAATGACTATGAGATGTATAATCGGTATATAAACTCCTCAGAACTACGTGGATGAGATAAACGAATCGTTTTTGTTTTATCATCTGTGCCTACCTTAAACCAACTCCGCCACTGACGTCCTAGGAGCATCTTTGCATTAAGATTTTTTACAATAACACAAGGAATAAAGAAAGATTCATCACTAAAAATACCATCTCCGTAACTAAATTCTAATGCTATAGATTTATTGGGCTTGGTCTTTTTGACACCCATAGCATTTTGATATCGTAGAACTCCTTGTGCAGGGAACTCCGCACGACGAAGGTCTGGATTGTGTTCTACTAGCTCATCATATAAACCTTGATTGAGAAGAACATGAGGACATCCCTCATCCACTAGAGCCTCAATCTTGAGATTTTTGATTTTAATAGGGAGAATACATGGCAAATCCTCTTCACCAGTAAAGACTCTGTCTTCTAAAATTTTGTTCATAGAAGTTGCTACGATGAGAGAGGTTTCTTTGCGAGGCAAAAAGAGGTTGGATACATTTATCGAGCATTGAGCAACAGTTTCTACCTTATCTGTCTCATGTAACATATCATAAACAGGATGTATATTCGGCGTACTCTCCTTCGAAGTATACATCGACAATACGCGCAAAAACAATGTGATACCTCGCTCATTTAGAGTGTTTGGGAGAACTTCTCCTTTACCACTCATAGTACGATATAGAACAAGTTTTGGTTGGTATTTTATCTTGCCCGCGTTATTGAAATACTTATATTTATTCGCTTTTTCAGTCTTCAGGCTTGTCGACTGAAACAACAAAACGATCAAAAATAGGTGTAAAGTAGGCATTTTCAAACTCAGCTGCCGCATAAAATAAACTAGAGCTTGTAAGATTTCTCTTTCACGTCTACTCTGTACCGTGGGGTATGGGGAGGGGTGGAGGGACCTGTGTGGTTCGTGGCCAGAGAGGAGAGAACACAAAAACTAGAGAGTCGCTTGAGAAGAAAATGGCTTTTTATTACGCCTAAGAGAAACGCTTTTAATTACGTCTAAGGAAATATGTCTAGAAACAATAGAACAAAACAAAAAAAAA
This sequence comes from Trionymus perrisii, assembly GCA_900050545.1. Classification (NCBI taxonomy): domain Eukaryota; kingdom Metazoa; phylum Arthropoda; class Insecta; order Hemiptera; family Pseudococcidae; genus Trionymus; species Trionymus perrisii. The sequence continues at coordinate 3,329 of FIZV01012867.1, read as the reverse complement.
CTCAGATAAGTAAAGGTAAAAGTTTCAATTAATTTTGACTCAAATTTTGCCCTACCCCCTCCCCCTTCCCCGGCTGAGAATTAGACAAACGCTACCCAGATGTAAGAACTCCTACTAGTTAGCCCTGCACCCTCTCCAGCACGCGATACGGCGAAAAGGGCGAGGGATCGGGTGTCGAGTAGTTCAACCAGCGCGAACCCAGCTCATCCACATATACAGCCGACTACCCGGAAGAAGCCAGCCATCTACGCAGAAACGGCGAGTCTTGGCGATTCGATCTACCATCTGCTGCTGCTGGGGCAACATGAGCTACCGGCCCAGACGAAAACCAGCGCACAAGGGCGGTTGTTCGTAACGGCAATACGCTCTCGTTGTACCAGCTCGATCCCCGTGTTCCGGCAAGATGGTGATCTCCGAAGAGACCAGCTCAGCCCAGCTCGGAAGCGAGACCGGCGACACGATGGTGTAGCCCGAAGCAGTCGCTCATACATTGAAAAGAAAATCAGCTTACCTGGTCTTTTCTGATGTACTTTACTCGCGAGTAACATTTGCAGACTGACTCTGAAAAGCCTCTGTATGAGGGCATTATATAACCGGCTTTGGGGGTGAAAAGCGACAGGGGAAGGCAGTTGCGCACGCATCACGGCGGAGACCAACACCCAGGTAGGCAGGTAGGTCGATAGGTAAAAACCAGTTCTTACCTATCTTCCTCCCACCACCCAGTATGTCAGTCAACTTACTGTCCCCTTATCGCATCTCACCCGATAGCGAGAGAAAGGAAGATAAATAAACAAAAAAGGAAAACACTTCGTTACAAGTTCGTATATTCAAGATTATGGTAGTAATTGTGATCATTTTCTTTACCTATTTTAGGAATAGTTGAACACACCAACAAACATTTAACACCACGCTGCTTAAGTTGTTTAACCAATCCTTTACTTTATTTTTAAATTTAACGGAACAATACGCTTTAGAACCAAGGTCAGTAGTACCGAGATAGATAATAACATTCTCCTCAATCACAGTTGATTCATTTTTTATTAAAGCAATCACCTGATCTACGAATAGTTTTTCTTTACATAATGAATATTTTTCAAAATTTTTATCACTATCTGCATTACTAATGATTTGGAACATTATATATCACCAATTACCTGATATCCCTGTATTTTTGCGATTTTTGGGTCCCTTTTCGACTCACAAATAAGCAACTCGTGGTTCATGGAACAATCAGGACCTAAGATTGTCTGTGACTCACATTTCCCGACTGAGTATCGCCGAGCCCTAACGAACCATCCATACAAATGACTAAATCAGTTTCCGACACTACTACATCTGACACAGCATCAACCAAGACACCATCAAAAACATTATTCACACGATTATTCCTACCATAATTACTACTATTTCCGCCACCCCAAACCTGAGTAGGTGGTGGATATTTCATATGGGGACGAAAAGATGTAGGGTTAGAAACAGGAGTAGCTACACTTGATGTAGGTAACCACTTATGTTGAAATTTACTAGCTGATCGAATAGTATAATTCACGATATCAACAGCATGTAGCTGGCTGCTCTTTCAAATCGGAGATCGACATATTAGTTCCGAAACCAAACTGCATCGCGCTTGCATATTCCAGCAGTAACTTGTTCGTGAGGAAACGCATCACGGCTTTTTAATCTCCGCATCGATTAAACTGCAATAAACGTAGCCACTTTGCAACAAACAATTCAGCAGTCTGTCCCTGAAATTCTGGGAATATAACCTCTGCTACAAATTTCTGCCATTTGGAGTTTTGTTGAGACATGTCGTAGTATCTATTTAAAAAGGCTTCTCGAAAATCCCTATAGGTATCGAGTAGACTGCAGAAAATCTTTTGCCCATGACTCTGCTTCATACTTCAATTTTCGACGTAAACTACCTGATTTCTCATCATCTGTTCGGCAAGCCGGTATCAGATGTAGTTCCATCATCAAAATAAACTCAATAGGTGACGTAGGATCTGCCAGACCTCCGAAATTAGGTACCTCACTTTTAGCAAACAGTAAATTCTTTATCGTTGGTTCCATCTTTCTTAACCTTTCAGTATCATGGGTATACGATGGAGTAACCTCTAAGCAATTCCAACTATAGTTTAGCTGTAATTCGTGAGGATGATATAAATTCCTATCTACTAAATTAACAGTGGTATTTGAAGAAGTTTGCGAATTCATCATATTATTAGCTGGTACATGTATAGAATCAGTCGAAGTTTGAGTTGAATTATATGAATTAGGAAATATGGACTGATATACTGTTGGAACTAAATTCGGAACACTTACATACAGATTATTCCGAAACAACTGTATAGGATAAGGAGGTACCAAAGAACTATACCATGATTGAGAAGTATTAGTAGGAAAACAACTCGATGAATATGGAGATTGAAAATTGCTCGTACTCGTAGCACAAGGCATACTCGGTGGTGGAGGGGGAATATTCGGATTGTAGAGTAAAGTTGAAGAAGGTGATCCACCAAATGCAGAATAGGTAACTGTCATATTCGAAGATGAGCTCCCTCCAACACTAGGATTAAGTAAGTTTGTTTGCGAGCTAGTTTGAGACTGAGAATTACTACTCAATGGTCCCATGCCCTCGAATGACGATGAAATACGACAACCTATAGTATGATCAATAGGTATGTTCTGACCTGTTATACAATCGAAAGCATCAGGCCACCGCCACTGAACATTTTGCGAAAATCTAGGAGGACCCTGATGAACCATAGTAGACGATGTCAAAGTATTCGACATATTTAAATTTGAATTACTTATAGCTGGTTGAGGAACCAAAGTAGCTATAGCAGGTTGCTGACTCGAATTACCTAAAGCAGGTTGCTGACACGAAGTACCTATACCAGGTTGCTGACTCGAATTACCTAAAGCAGGTTGCTGACACGAAGGCAGAGTTGGGATTTTACACGTAGAATATAATATTCTACATTTTCATGTAGAATTAAGTAGAATATGTAGAATATAATATTCTACATGTAGAATAAGTAGAATATGAAGAATATTACGTAAACTATGTAGATAACGCATTTGATTGGCTGGTTTTTAAACATAACGAGATTTATCATTTGAAAAGTCGAAAATTTTTGAAAATAGTCTGATGTGGGGTTTGATAGTGATATGATAACGTGATTAATTAATTTTCTAAAATTTTGAAAATAATTATTCTGTTGAGTAGGTATATATGTAATAAGTACATATTTTGGCGACTTTAAAAGTTGTTTTTTTGAAATTTGAATGAAGTTGAAAAAATGCCACGAGAAAAAGAGAAGGCTTTC
>FIZV01012855.1:0-10353 GCA_900050545.1 Trionymus perrisii | reverse complement strand
TTTTGTTTTTTTTTTTTTTCCCCCTTTTTCCCCCCCCCCCGGGGGGAAAAATTTTTTTTTTTTTTTTTTTTTTCCTTTTTTTTTTTTTTTTTTTTTTTTTTTTAAGAATTTTTACTCTTCTTGTGCACAAATTTTCTCAAGTCAAAAATACCTAATTCGTGAAAGTGAGCAAAAAAATTAAACTTTCATCGAGGTCACTTTAAAGTACCTATGTAACTTAACTTGGCTACTACTTGGCTTCTTTTTACATTCTTGGTTAGTAAAAGTTACTCTTTTCGCCTCAAACACTCTTTTTTTTTTAAATAAAAATCTACATAATTCAAGCAAAAATTTTGATAAATTTATTTTTCAATAAAATTTTTGTGTTGAAAATTTGTTTTAGGTCGGTTTTTCACTAAATTCAAAAAAAAAAATGAAAAAAATTCCATAATTTGTTTCAAACAAAATATTGAGAAAAATAACCATGGGCGATTTTTTTAAGAAATTTTCAAACCAAATTTTTTTTGAACAAAATTTTAAGAAAATTAATATTGGATGTTGGACATGATTTAGCTTTTGAAAATATTTTCGAAAAATTTTCAAAATTGTCTCTATTAATTTACAAAAAACTGATTCGTTCAAAATCTCTGGTTTCAAAATTTCAGTTTCCAATATTCTGTTGAAAGTTTTGTCCAGTTTTTTAAAAATTTTATCCAAAATTATCTTCTTATTGTTTTAAGACTTTTTCTTAAATTTTTTTCCCTAGTTTTTTCCCTCAAAATTACTGCTTTGAAATTGCATGCTATTTTTTCTTCTAATTTTGATCAGAATCACTATTCTTGAAATTTTGCCCAGGTTCTTTTTAGCTCTGTTCAAAATCAGTGTTTTTAAATTTTTGTTGAAAGTCAAAGTTTCCAAAATTCCCTTCAAAATAATTTTTCCCACAATTTTGTTCAAAATTACAGTATTTTAAAATTGTGTTCATAACAAAACCTTTTTTATTTCTTATTCCTTCCTTTTTTTTCTTTTTCATATTATTAAAATAAAAATTATGTTTTCAAAATTTTGTTCAATTTTTTTTTTTTTTTTTTTGAAATTGAGTAATTATTTCCAATTTTGCTCAATTTGATTGTATCAATTTTTTCAAAATTTTTTGTTTAAATTTTATTTTTTGAAGTTTTATTTAGAATGTTTTTTTTTTCAAATTTCGTTCAAATTTTTTTAGGAGATATTGTTCATTTTTTCATTACAAAAAAAATAAAACGCATTTTTTCGTGTGTTGTGCTAGGTGATTTTAGATACAAACTAAAAATTTGAAATTAGAAGGCGGTTTCTCAATTTTTGTAAAACACATCGGAAAATTTAGTTACTTTTTGGCTTGAAGAAAGTTACTAAAGATATTGTTCATCTTCAAAATTCCCACCCTTGATATCTGCATTTTTTGCAACAAAATTTCTGTAACGATTTTTTATGATTTTTTGTGATTTTTTTTTTTATAACATTTTTGAACTTTTTTCAGTAAAATTTTGAAATATTTTCTCTTTAAAAAATAAAATTAGTCAATGGTTGTGACGGAGGAAGGGTGTACTTATTGAAAATTTTGGCAGAAGTTCTTTCTTTCTTTCTTTCTTTCTTTTTTAAATAATGGTGACTGTTTTTTTTACTAATTCAATTTCAGAAGTAACTAAAGTCACTCAAAAAAATGTAAAACTGAAATATTACTCCTGAACCATTCGAGTGTTTGAAAAATAAATTAGTTATTTATTTTTTGCAAACTTTTCAGATTCACTTAGGAATGGTCAGGTTTTTAGAAAAATTTGCTGAATCATTAATGAACCCGTCAATCACAAGTCGCTTTATGTTCTACCTAACTGCGATTGAAAAAATCTAATCTATCTAAATCTATGTATAATATGGTAAAAGGCGGAAAGAGATTGTCTTAATTTTATCATTAGTATAATTGGAGTTTAGTGCTTGATTCTGCTGCGTTGGTGTTTGAAATTGAGCGAAAAATGGCTCAGGGAAGATGCAGGCATGAATAAAAAATACCTTCTCGCGGGTTTTCGCTAATTCTTAAATATAAGCCAAGTAAAGATACTCGTACTCTCGGGTTTTCATTTGCGTAATTACTAAAGCGTACAGAATACGGAATTGTCGAGTACACAAGACACGAAGGTAGTCGCTGAAGGGAAAAAAATGACAAGAAGACCTACGTACATAGTTTTTTTCATCCCTTCAGTGTGAAATATATGCTTGTATAGCGAATACGTTACGTAAAAAGCACATTCGCAGATGATGCTGCTCGCTGAGTTATGTACGAGTATACACACGAAAGATATGGTTTAAGACTAATGCAAAGTTGTAGTTTGACTGCAGCTTTCGTTGGGTAAGGTATTAGAGGGGGTGCGGGTGTTGGTTGCGTTATATTTATGACGTTCGCAGTGAAGGTATATACCTATATATACTATGTGTGTATACTGTATACTGTATAGGTTACGAGAAAAGGGTTATTCCCGTGTCAATGTACTGTACGTGCCCTAATATCTGAGTTACCGGTGTGCTATGCTATGTGCTGCGTGCTTCGTACTTCGTACTCGTATAATACGAGTGAAAAAACACCATGAATTTTTAATGATGGTGGCTCGCAACCATAGGTATGGCACTTTTTTTTCCATTTCTCCTCCTCCTTTTTTCTAATGCATTTACCTATGGAAGAGTTTGGCTGGATGACGTTGGATTGAGAACAGAAGTACCTACGAGGATTTTGCAGTGTACTAGTACAATATTTTTTACTTTGTACGAACGCGTGTTTTGTTATTATTCGAAAAACTGGGTCGACAAAAAATTGCTACAATTGTAGGGAGATGGGTAAATTAATGGAGGAAATACACGTACTGGTGTGGTTAACGATTGCCAGAGAGGTTTTGAAATTTTTATTGGTTCTCCTCTTCCCCTCACACAGTATTATTGTTACCCCGTATAAATTGAAAAATTGTCAAAATTTGGAAACTTGAGCTATATTCTCCCAATAATTATCAGAAATGGGCAGAATTTGGAAAATATTTTTTTGAAATTGTACTCGTACAAAGAAAATGGCGTAATTATTTAAACCAATTTTTCTACTTTTTTTTATTTTTATTATTATTAATTTTCACTTTTTATTTTTATTATAAAAAAATCTCGAATTTGTTATTTGTCTAGGGCATTACTTATTGCGTTCTTATTGCGTTATTAGCTTATTACACATACGATTTGAAAATTTGAAAAAAAAAATTTGCATTCAAAAGTTTTTTTCTTCTTTGTTTTTTAAGAACTATTCCAATCAAAATCAATTTTTTACCAAAATTTTTGCTCAATTTTTTTTAAAACAGTGAGAATAAATTTTCGAAGAGAATTTTTAAAAAATCATTAAATTAATTGTTTTATAATTTATTTTTTTGAAAAGTGTTTTTATTGAATGGAATTTTTTTCATTGTTATTCTTGTACCAAAACAACTTTTTAAATTTTTTTTGCTAAAATCTTTGATAAATTTTTTTGTTATCATTTCTTTTTTTAGAACATATTTCATTTTTAATTAAAATAATATCAGAGAGAACTTTTTCATCTTAAAATTGAATTTTTTATAATTTTTAATCCCATAAAAGTCTTTTAAAAATTTCATTGAATTTTTTTTGGTACTTAGAAAGAAAAAAATTGAATATATCTAACAATAAAATTACGAAGGAAAAACTATGAAAAAATTACTTGCATTAAAATATTTTTCATTCTGATTTCCAAAACTACTCACTTACCTAATCATGAAGTTGTGTTTGTAGATTTTTTTTCTCAAAAATTCTAGAAAAAATTTCATCATATTTTTGTTTAAATTCCCCTCCCCCACCGCTAAAATTTGTTTTATTTATTGATTTGAATAATTTCTAATTTTTTTAATCCAGTCATTTTTGCCTCAAAATTTTTTTCAATTGTTTTCAAAATCTTTTTCAATTGTTTTCAAAATCTTTTTAAAAGAATTATGATTTTTTTTCCTTCAAGTTTTTCTTTCTCAGATGTTTTTGTGAAATTTCATTACTATCGATTGCAGTAATTTCTCAGAGAATTCATTACGAATGCTTTTCAGGTAATTTTCAGTGGAGGAGGGGGGTTTGAAAAAAATCCTATCATAAGTTCCAAAAAAAAATAATTAATAAAAAAGCAATCCAGCAAATGCCTCAGAAAATCTGATTTTTACTTAATTTTTATTTCGCGAAATTTTCACGATTTTCAATTTTAGCAAATTTTTATAGTTATTAAGTAAATTTTTTTAAAATTTCATAAAAACTCAATAATTAAGTATGTAGTTGATCAATTTTTATAATTTTTGAAGTTGGATCCAGTGGCGTAATTAAGAGGGTCCAGACCCCAACTTCATTTAAAAAAAAAAAATAAAATATTATTTTAAAAAAAATTCAATAGGTACCTATTTGTACTGCTTTTTTAATCATTTGAATTTCTGAAATATTACTTACATACCTATTACATATCAAAATTCCAATCATTTCGAAAAAATCTACTTGTACCCCCTCCCCCTCTACCAGACTGCCATATCCCCATAATAACTGTTCGGTTAAGACTCCCCTTCCCAATTTAATCGTTTAAAAAAATATATATAAAATTAGGGAAATTTGATAAAAATTCAAAATTTAATATATTTTCAAAGTTGGATTTTTTTATGATTTTTGCAAATTTTTTAAAAGAAACATATCTTCAGAATTTTTCTTTTGTTGTAATTTTAATAAATTTTAAAACTTGACCAATTTCTGCAATTCAGATGAATTTTCAGAAAGATGAAAGTGGTCCATTTTTGAAGATTTATAAATTCCTAGAATTGGTTAAAAATGTAAAATTTGGAAAATTCGATGAAAGTTCAAAATTTAGAAATTCTCAATTTGGTCCATTTTTGGAGATTTATGAATTCCTAGAATTGGTTAAAAAGGTAAAATTTGGAAAATTCGATGAAAATTAAAAATTTATCAATTCTCAATTGAACTTCATTAAATTTTCAAAGTTGAAAATTTGGAAAAATTTAGAAATAAATTTTTGAATTTGGAAACAAATACCTGCATATTGCTAAAAATGTTAAAAATTCAATTACCTAATAATTTTTTTTTTTTTTAAATTGACATTGAAGTTGGCGTTACTCCTTCAAATTCAAAAATAGTTATTATTTACTCTTTAATCATCATAATGGAGCAGATAGGTACTTCGATTTAGAGAGAAAGAGGTCTGTTGAGCTTTTTTCTTTGAAGCACCTTTACTCACAAAAGTGGCGTAAAAATTTTTTTTAGAAACAAAATCCCTTTACAAAAGGTAGAAATAAGGAAAAATTTAATATTCAATCGTAAATAATCTGAAATAACAACGACGATAGTAAAAATATACGTTTGAAGGGAAAAACATATTCGAAACTTCCAAAGAATTATTTTTTTGAACAAACAACCCTACCAAATTGAAAGAAAGAAAAAGCATTAAAAATAAATAATATTAGTAGTGCCTACGCCTACATGTACATACGTTTTAGTCTCAGTCGTAAATATACCTGCGTAAAATAAAGGTAACATAACATACGTAGATACCTATTTGTATTTAAATTAGATATATAGGTATAAAATTCTACATAGCTGAAATAGCATTAGATCTTATATGTAGTACAGTACTTACATATATTATTGTGTTTGTTTCTCAGAACGAGAGATACATATACGAGTAAATAAATATCATATTTTTCTCATTCAAAAACTGGGTATCTTCTAAGATAATCTATGCACGCAGTAACTAATATCCGATCTGATTGCCTAATTAAGAGCTTGATACATATAATATTGAGCCTGCTGAGCTTTATCGTAAAAATTACACGACGCCTTGTACTATTAATAAAGACGTGGTAGCACGAATTCTTGGAATTTAATTTCATACGCAGGCCTATCTACGTATTTTTTAATTTATCTCTGGTAATTTTGTTTACGTAAAATGTCCATTGACTAAATGACCAGTGACCCTAATCTAATGCTACATATAATGAGTGGATTTAATGTTCAAATTATCTCGAACATTTTAAGAGCCTTCATAGTTCATAGATGCCATACCTATTCAGTTAAATGTCATATTTAAAAAATATGCAACGAATTTATGAGTAGACAAGACGTACGTTACGTATCTCTCCAGACTGAGACACTGGAGAACTAATTAGGCATACAAATTAACGTTTACAGAGGCGTCAACGTCACTCCGGGCATAAAATGATTTCTTTTTTACGTTTCTTACGCGAAGATGACGCCTGCAGAAGAGGCCGCAGTCATTGAAACGCGACAGTAACACGTTTGTTGCGAGATGAGGAAAAGATTATTCATCTCATTGACGACTTTCGCTGATTAATTAAACGATTCTGCCGAAAAATACGATACGAAGGGTGAGACAGGGATGTGCTCGTATGCGAAAATGTACGAGTAAATAGATTACTGATAAGTGTGAAAAATTTTACCAATTTTGAGATGCGTGAAAAATTCATCTCGTATAGGGATTTCGAATTTAAATTTTGAAAAACCTGCGATCTAAAACTATTGACATACTCGATGGAATCGATACGACTTTGTTTACGTAATTACGAAGATGACGATGGCAGTAGAGGTGAATCTCTCGTAGATGATTATCGAACGTATAATTCATCTGCGAAGGGGGGGATGCCAAGCGTTTCGCTGCTGGATTAATTGGGTAATATTTCATTGTACTAATTACCCAGTTTTTTCTCTCTGTTTTATATGCGGCGACAATGAGCAACGAACGCGTGCGGAAATAGGAGAAATTTTTTCTCGTTTGTTTGCTACCGCTCCCTGCTGCCTTCCTCTTGTACCTTTTGCAGATATTTTACCGAAGTTATGGCTGATGTTGTTGGTTTTGTTTTGTATTGTTTTTTTTTTTTTTTTTTTTTTTCAATTTTAAAAAGGCAATTATTTCACGCGGTGCGGTGGCTTTTCCTTTTTGCGAACGATTTTTTTGTGGTGTGCCAAGTGTTGGCTCGAGTTGATTTTTTCACGTTCCCAAGGTGTGTTTTTCTCGAGCATTGGTTCGATGGCGCGGCGGTGATAAAAAAGTTGTAATTTCACTTTGGCTCGTGTGTCGCTGGCGGTACGAGTATCACGTGTGAGCGTGGTACGTGCCATTGTCGTATTATAGATTGTTATGTACTTTGATGACAAGTATAGTGCAGTGCGCGATTTGGGAGTTGTGATGGTGGTGCGGGAAAGAGGCGAATGTCTGTAAAATATGAAAATATGTGAAGTGCGTATTTTAGACGAATTTTTCGGGTTAATGAGTTTTTGAAACGCGTGAAGCGAAATGGCAGGTTTGAAATTTTTGACGTGGTACAATTTTCAATATGGGTTCTGTGAAAGATGGAGTTTTGTAGCCATTAATATAATTATGTATTATTTTTTTACATCAAAATTCCAACTTGAAATTTTTTTAGAGGTGGTTGAACGAAGACATTCGAGATTCGTGCTCGAAATTTTTTTTTTCAAGAGACTGGTGAGAGTGTGATTTTTTTATGTAGGAAAAATTTTGCTATGAAAACAACTACGAGGCAAAATATTTAAAAATTCACTTTTGCAAAAAATTCAAATAATTGAGTTGTTTGGAAAATATCCTCAATTTTTACGAAGTAAAAAATTCACAAAAAAAAATTTATTGTGAATTTCTTGAAAATGAAAGTTTTACAAAAACCATTGATTCTACGTTTTTGAAAAATACAAAAAAAAAAAAAATCAATTTTTTGGAAATCATTTTGCTTTTCACGTTATCAGAAGATTTGAAGTTTTTTAAAAAATGCAATTTTTCGGAAAAGAACATTTTTTGGAAATTATTTCAGGTTTTATTTTACGTTTGCTGAAAATTTGTAAAAATTTTGTGTAACGAGTAGAAAAAAATTCTACGAAATATCCGAAGTATCGACGTCGCAAAACATTTGCAAAAATCAATCTTTAAAAAAAAAACTACTTTTCAAAAAATACTTAGGTATTTAATTTGGATTTTTTTTAAATAGTTAATTTGGAAAAATTCTAATTTTTGGAAATGAACTTTTTTGAAAAATAATCAAAAGTTGTAACTTCGCTAACAATTGGAAAAAATTCAATTTTTGTGAAAATGAAAAAATTGAATTTTTTAAAAATGAGAACATTATTTTTATAAAATCACTAAAATTTTCAAGTCGCAAAAAATTTACAATTTTCTTGAAATCATTTTTTAAAAAATTATTTTGATTTTTACGTTTTCAGAAAATTTTAAGTTTTCAAAAAAAATTCAATGTTTCGGAAATTAAACACATTTTTTTGAAATTTTTAAAATTATACGTTTGCAAAAAATAAGCAAAAACTTTGTGTTTTGGGAGTAAAAAACAATTTTTACGAAATTTACGAAGTATCGACGTCATAAAAAAATTGATAAAATCGGTATATTTCAAGAAATAAGTCATTTCCAAAAAAATGATTTGATTTTTACTTTTTCAAAAAAATTGGAAAAAATCAAATTTTGAAAATTAACCTTTTTTGAAAAATATTCAAAGTTTCAATTTTGCTAAAAATTTAAAAAAAAAATCAACTTTTTTTGAAAGTGAAAAAATTGAATCGCTTTTTGAAAATATTACTTTTACAAAAATAATCAAACTTTCCAAGTTGTAAAAAAATTTCAAACAATTATTTCAGGAAAATTTTTTTGATTTTGATTTTTTTTTTAATTTGCAGAAATTCAGTTTTTTGGAAAATGAAAAAATTGAATTTTTTTGAAGTGAAAACATTATTTTTACAAAATCAACATTTCCAAATTGCAAAAAAAAAAAATTTTGAGAAAATTTTTTAATTTGAAAAATTTAATTTTCTAAAATTTTGGGTTTGCAAAATAAATTTTAAAAATTCAATTTTACAAAAAAAAAATATATATTTTTACAAAATTTCCAAAATTTAGATTTTAGGGGTTGCAAAAATTGGAAAAAACAAACATCTCGGGAAATGGATAATTTTAGAAAAATTCCTTTAATTTGCCGGTTTCGAAGAATTGGGAGAAATTCAATCTTGCGAAAAATTCCTTGGTTTTACATTTACAACAATTCAATAAAAATTCGATTTTTGAAAATTGCACTTAATTGTTTGACATTTGCAAAAAGTTTGCAATTTTCAATTTTTGAAAGTTTTTCCGTTCGCAAAAAAATTGAAGAAATCAACATTTTAGAAAATGAGTAATTTTCAAAATAAATTTTGATTTCATGTGCGATGAAATTTTTCGGAAAATAATTTTTTACAGAAAACCCAAAGTTGTGATGTACAGAAAAATTGCTAAAATTTAGTTTTTGGGAAATGAAAAAATTTTAAATAAACTTTGAAGAAAATTATTTAAATTTTTTGTAAAATGTCAGAAAATTTTAACATTGTGAAAAATTTATATAAATTCTAATTCAATCAATTGATTTTTTCTTGCAAAAAATGACAAGTTCAATTCTTTCAAAATGGAATTTTTTGATAAAATATTCAAAATTTTGACATGGAATTTTACTTTTTGTACAGTTTTTAAAATTCGGCTTCCAGGGATTTTTTTTAAATTGCATTTTTTTCTGTTGAATTGAGATGATAAAAATTGTAAAATATAAGAAAATTCATGGTTACAAAAAATTTACAAAAATTCAATTTCAAAATTAGTTTTGTTTTTGCAAAATATTCAAAATTCCAACGCTGCTGCAAAAAAATTGAAAAATTGTGATTCTGCAAAAAAATTCAAGTTTTTTTCTGCAGGTATTTTTGATTTTTTTTTTAATTGAACAATTTCCAAAAAATATCCGAAATTTCGCTTTTGTGAAAATTTGATAAAAATTATTTTACTCTAAAAAAATATATAATCGATTTTTTAATTTGAAGTTAATAGTTTTCAAAGAGTGCTAGTAATCTTTCATTACGAAAAAATTTCGAAAATCATCGATTCTTACAATAGATACCTATAATTTTTTTATGGATATCATCAGAAGAAATTTTGAAAACTGCAACTATGGGAGAGCATTTTCATACGTTTTTCCATTGTGCCCACTTTTTTTTGGGATTTTGTTTTCCCGTCGAGCCAAACGTTAAAGATATTCAAAAATTTTTAATTTTTAAATCAAAAAAGAAATCAATCTTATTACGTACCTTAATATTATAATTTATAAAGTAAGGCCTCGATTCTTTGTAATCGCTAAACTTCACTTGGCTGGACCGATTTGATTGATTTTTTTTTCATCAGTTAGGATTTTTCTCTCTGACGGATCTTTTCTTTATTTGAAAACCCAAATCCCCAATGGGGTCCTTTGGGGACCAAAAAAC
>FIZV01012825.1:0-15480 GCA_900050545.1 Trionymus perrisii | reverse complement strand
TCTCAAAAAATCGCCAAATTCTAAAGAATTATTAAATTTAAATTAAACAAAATTGTCAAATTTTTAAAAAATTGATAAATTTTAAAAAATAATGCCTAATTTTAAAAAACGAATACTTTTTAAAAATTGGAATTTTGAAAAAAATATGAATGAAAAAAAATAGTTGAATTTCAAGAAATTTGCCAGAAAAATTGTCAAACGTTGAAAAATTCTTAAGTACATTTTCATGAATTGTCAAATTTTAAAAAATTTTCAGATTTCAAGAAATTGTCAAATATTGATAAATTGTTCAATGCAAAAAAATCGTCAAATTTGGAAACATTGAAAGAATTGTTCAATTTTATGAAATTGTCTAATCTTAAAAAATTTTGATGAGTTTGAAAAAGTTTTCCATTTTTATGAAATTGATGAATTTTTAGAAAAATTAACTAATTTTTTGAAAATGTCAAAAGTTAAAAAATTTACAATTTTGAAAAAGTTGTTACATTTTCAAAAATTTATTGTTAAATATTTATGAACTGTCAAATTTCAAGAAATCTCCCAAATTCAAAAAAATTGCTGCTAAATTTTAAAAAATTGCATAATTTTGAAATATTTTCAAAAAAATATCAGTTTTTAAAAAAATTTACAATTTATTTCAAAAAATTGTCAAACATTGAAAAATTGTCCAGCTCCAAAAAGTTGTCAAATTTTGAAGAACTGTTTAATTTAAAAAAATAAAATATTTCAAAAGAATTAATAAATTTTGTAAAATTGTCATATTTAAAAAAATTGGTAAATTAAAAAAAATTGATAAACTTTGAAAAATCGTCGAATTTTAAGAAATTGACTATGTTTAAAAAATAGATCAATTTTCAGAAATTGAAAAATTTTGGGAAATCGCCATAAATTCTTATTCAAAAAAAATAATAATAAAAATACTCTCTTAATCTTTCCACGATGCAACGTTCCAAATTCTCAATCATCATTTAGGCATTCAACATTACTAAATCGTAAATAAAAAATCGAAGGTATTCCTAGGAAAAAAGCAGGTGCTAAGACTTACTCGTATGTTGGCAGCTAACCAAATCCAAAACGTCGATAATATGATCAACGTATTGCATTTTTTGTTGATACGTCAAAGAATCAGGCAATCTCAGTAAGGCGGCATACTAAACACAAAAAAATATACGTTTTTATGAAAAAAATATACTAAAATACATACTCTTGTACATACAAATAATACAGAACATCACAGCACCCGAGAGACTGATACAGTTTAAAATTTACTGTACCATCGAGTGCCCCAAAGGTGCTGTTAATACGAAAAAACGACTAAATAAAAATGTTCAATGTTCCTAGTTAAATCTTACTTGTAAAGTCTGCCTCAGAGTCAGATCGGGAAAAAAGATATCTTGCTGCAGGACGTAGCATATTTTTCGTTTGTAGCGTTTATTCAAACGTTCTCGATTCAGCCGAATTGAACCGGAGTCTAGTTTTGTTCGTCCGGCTAAACAGTTCAGTAAGGTAGTTTTTCCGCATCCTAAAAATCAAGACGGGAAAATTAGTTTAAAAATTGAACGAAAATTAGGTATTGTAAAATTACGTGGAATTGCGAAGAATTACCGAGAAATGAAAGAATCACAAGAATGGAAAAAAGTTGAAAATTGAATAAAGAAAAAAAAAGGAAAAAACATAAAATGGAAGAAAATTAAAATTGAAAAAAAAAATTGATAGATAAGAAGTAACAAAAAATTTTTAATTTAAAACATGAAATTGAATAAATGCATGAAATGATTCTTTCTTTTTTAGAAATTTATTACATTTTACATTTTTTGTGATTTTAAACATTCGGTTTAAAAAAAAAATGGAGATTAGAAAAACAATACCATTAATTAAAACATAGTACAAATAGTAGATAAAGGAAAAATGAAGAAAATAAAAAAATAAAAATTTTAAATGAAGAAAAAATTGTAAAAATTTAGAAAAAAAAATCGAAAAATTGAAGAACATTGAGGAAAGTTTGAAACTGGGAAAAAAATTAAAATTTATCCATCGAGGACTTGAAAAAAATGTAATAATTTTGATTGATTTCAGGGTGTCTAACAAAATTTCCAAATCAAAAATCAGCACCCTTTCAGCAATTTTTAAGAGATTTTTCACGTTCATCCTCTCCCCCACCCTAAAAATTCAGTTTTTATAGAAATGCCTAAATTCTGAAGGGGAAATTGAAAAATTACCACTTATTCAAGAAAAACTGAAAATTAAAAAAGTTGAAGGTAAAAAAAATCAAAATCAAAGAAAAATTTTAAAAATAAAACTACCTGAAAAAATTATTAGGTAAAATATGGAAAAAAATTATGGTAAAAAATAATTATAAATTAAAAATTTTAAAATATTTTAAAAATCAAAAATGGAGAAAATTAAAACTTTAAAAAGTTAAAATTGAAAAATGTAACCCAGTTAATTGAAATAACACCCCTATCAAATAATTATCAAATTGACACACAAATTTGATAGATCGAACTAAATTTAAACGATTTTTTTTTTTTTAATTTCAACATTATTTTTATCACATTTTATCAACTCGTACGAATTTCTTTCTCATCTAAAACTACCCTACTCGCATTTTGAGCCTGAAAATATCACGTAATAACGGTAATTCTCGGTAATTTTTGGTAAACTTCCGGTAATTCCAAGCAGTACTCGGTAATTCGACGTAATTCCAAATCATAAAGCTATTTTTATACAAAATCTATACGAATTTCTTTCTCATCTAAAACTACCCTACTCGCATTTTGAGCCTGAAAATATCACGTAATAACGGTAATTCTCGGTAATTTTTGGTAAACTTCCGGTAATTCTAAGCAGTCCTCGGTAATTCGACGTAATTCCAAATCATAAAGCTATTTTTACACAAAATCTATACGAATTTCTTTCTCATCTAAAACTACCCTACTCGCATTTTGAGCCTGAAAATATCGCTTAATAACGGTAATTCTCGGTAATTTTTGGTAAACGCCCGGTAATTCTAGGCAATCCTCGGTAATTCGACGTAATTCCAAATCATAAAGCTACTTTTATACAAAATCCATTAAGGATATATCTTCAATTGCTCACCTGACGGTCCCATGACAGCCAGCAATTGTCCAGGTTTGACGATACCGTTGACATCTCGTAATATATACCTTTTCTGTATAGTGACCGTGACGCCTGTGAAAATCAACTCGAGTGGTTTGTGTGGCAGGTGTTGTCGTTGCTCCGCTGACAGACATGGTACATGTACGCTATCTCCTCTGTAATCAAAAGAGAAAAAACCCACCTTAGATTAGATTTACGATCGAAAAATGCCCTTTTTTTTGCCACACGTTAGATTAAACCTCCAAATATCCGAATCAAATCCTTGCCTTTAGAACATTTATCAATAAATCAATCGAAATAACCGCAAACTGCTTTCCAAAATAAGTACAACAATAGAATGTGGGTACCGGTTACATGGAGGACCGGTGACCGGGCAGAAATCATTCACGATTTTCGGTCAAGGTAAAAGAGAAGAAACAAAAGGCGAAAAGAAATCAAATAAAAGAAACGCGGCGAGCTTCGAAACCTTCCAAATTCGCCATAACGGTTTGCGATTTCTAATTTTTTGTTCGGCTAAAAAATTCGCCCATTTGAAACGGGTAATAAAACGACGACAGAGACTCGTAAACGATTCGCATTGTTGCCAGGCCCATGCCCAGGCGTATGAAAAAAACGAATACGAATCGTCCGAGATGATTTTTCTATTTTATTACTCGACTCGATAGAACTCGAGGTACAGTACGATAGACGAAAAAACGCCCAGGGAGGTTTACAAAATACCCAGCGAGAGTAGGTATAGCGAACTAAAGGTTATTTTAAATACTACGTTTTTCCATCGCATCGCTGATTTATTACCAAGTGATTAGGACACGCAGCAAAGATCCGGTCTCGCCTGTGCTTTAATTTCTCCAAAAATACCCAGCTTGGTAGTTCGTTGGACTTTTCACACAAAGCCCTTGCCTCAGCAGGGCGAGCACCCCGATGGGAAATTTTTATTTAAAATTTACCGTCACGTTTCTAGCACGAGCTAGCTAATCGCATTTGCCACAGCACATTGCAAGAGCAAACAGCCGGTAGGGTATTTATTGGCCAAGACTTGGCCAAGGCCCCTGCTCCTCAACACCCAACCTCAATGAGGGATAAAAAATTACTTCGAGCGTTAGAAAATGTCATTTCAGCAATTTTCTCGCAAGCTTATACTTCCATGTAAATCGGCTTCCTCAACTCATCGTGCATTTCTACCCCCTCCCCCTCCCCCGACCTTTATGGGTGTTCGTGACTTAAATCGAACATGCCAACCTGCGATGCAATTTTACGAGTAAAAGGCGCGAGTTCGTTGATACGACAGGATATTCGCAGTAGGGACAGGACAGGACAGGACAGGATAGGGTAGGTCGAGTAAGGGTAACCGAACAACAGGGTTAATTTCTGTGTTTTCTCGTCGAGTAGAAAGTTAATCGCCGTTTGTCTTCGAAATTAAGCTAATAGATTTACACTACGTCGTGGTAATTAATAAACAACGGATACTTCGTTTAATACCTTTCACGACCAAGTGGTTCCTAATTATGTCGAGCCATCGTATAAGTGGCTACGATACATTTTACCAGTATCGCAACAAACGACTCCGTTGAGATTACATTTTTACATGTTGTCGTTTCAAAATAGTTTCAACTTTTGAGGTAGTTATAATTAATTTCAATTAGAATGGTGATTAATGTCGTCAAAAAATATCTAATTATAATACTAGAGGGAAAAAATCGTCGATCCCCTCACCCCACCAAAAATAATCAAAATGATTGAAACAATCGTCCTATAACGAATTACAAAGACAATATTTAAAATAATTTTCATCATATCGCAATTTTGGGAAAATTGACGAAAAAATTGGAAAATTAGTTAAGAATTGATGAAAAAAAAATTTAAAGTCATTATCGACCAAATTAAATTTTTTACTGAAAATTCACAACAATTTTTTTTTTTAAAAGTCACAATAATTTACACTTTTTTTCAAAATTTAAAAACCGTCAATTTTTCAAAAAGAAAAAAAAATATTCAAGTGAATTCGATGTGAGAAAATCCAGGTTTTGACTTCTTCATGAGTCATGACTTTTTATAAAACTTATACTTTTTCAAAAACTTCCAGTTGTAATAATGTGACAAATCTACCACTTATTAGTCAAAAGCGTGACATTCTTCATGAAAAAATCGATTTTAAATCTAAATCGTGACTTTTGCATTAAAATCTGACTTTTGACAAACTTCGTTTTTTTTTTTTTTTGTGAAATCACATTTTTTTTTCTTCGTTAAATCAAAATCAAAAACATTTTCCCAAAATATTTGGGTTTAAATGAAATCTTCGTTTTTCTATGGATTTTGTGTCGAAATAAAGACTTTTTTTTTCAAATAAGGACTTTTCTGAATTTTGCGACAGAAAGCATGACTTTTTGCCAAGTGACTTTTTATGAAGACGCGACGTAGAAGTTTTCGTGTGACTTTTACTTATAATGGTGATATTTCATTATTTGTGACTTTTTAATTTCAATGGTGACGTGTTGTGATTTTTGACTGGAAATGAGATGTTTTCAAACAAAAAAATAATTTTTTTCCAAGACGTCAAAATCATTACTTTTAACAAAAAATTCAAAGTCTTTCTCCTAAAAATGCTAAATTGTGACTTTTTTGACGAATGAGAAGACTTTTTGTGACTTTTGAATTAAAATAATATGCCTTTTTTATGACTTTTTTTTTAGTTTTGACTTTCTGATATTTTGTTTTTTATAAAATGTTTTTAATTTTTTTTTAAATATACCTATAGGTACCTATTAATCAATTTTTAAAATGAGATTTATTTTTTAAATTCTTTAAAATTTCCAAAAAGGTTTGAAATATAAATTTTTTAAATTTTTATTACCTATGTTTTTTCAAAAAGAAATCTGAAAAAAAAATTTAAAAGGAGATACCTACAAAAAATTATTATGACAAATTTTTTTATTAAATAAGTATGTAGCATATTGCTTAAAAAAAATCAATGATGGAAGTGATTTTAAAAATAAAATGAATTTTTTGCGTGAATTTTTTTATAAAAATTTTTCTTGCGATTTTCTTAAAATGAATGATTTTTCCAGGAGAATTTTTAATGAGAAAATTTCAATTCTCATCTGGAATTTTTGAAATGAAAAATTTTTTCTTAAAAAAATTTATAAGTTGTTCGAAAATTTTTCCCATAACTTCATAGGAATTTTTTTTTAATATAAAGAAAGGGGCGAAATTCAAAAAAAATGTATAGACGTATATATAAAAATTTTTTCTGAAGTTGTTTATGATAAAATTTTAAATGCAGAAATTGAATTTTTATCAAAAAAAATACTACAAATAATTTTTCAGAGAAAATTCTTTTCAAAATAATTTTTTTACACAAAATTTTTGGAATGAATTTTTCTAAGAAATTTTCTGAAGATTTCATAACATATTACGCTAAAAAGAAAACAGTATCCATGCAGAGTCAACTCAATTTTTATTGATCAAGACGAGAACTTACATATCACCATGTATGATTCAGGAAATAAAGGAAATGAGTTGTACTTATAAAATCAACTTTCCCGCATTAGACGTCAATATAACGTACCTCATTGCATTATGAACCATGGCCTGTGAGAGGGGGTGGAGAAGGGGTGTAAAGGGTGCATTTGCACGGGACCTACTCCAACATGCAGCCATGTTGTGAATAGCCCGGCCCGTAGAGGACCCATTTTGGGTATTATTTAATCAAATTTCTGTAAACTTTTATTGGAAAATAAATTTTTTTTCAATGTGGGACCCCTTCATCAGAAGTAAAAAATTGCATTTTTAAATAACCTTTGCAGGATTAAAAAAGTTTCAAATTCTTCTGTAGTATCTTTCAAGTCATAGAAATTTGAAATTCAAAATAACCTTTCTGGCATGAAAAATTGATCAATTATTTTTTTGAAATAATAATTTTAATTTTTTTTGTAATGTACTTCAATTTTGAAAATTGATTTTTTCAATTCCTAAAATTCATTTTTTGGAAATGTTTTGTTTATCTGAATAATTCGTAAAAAAATAAATTAAAATAAATATTTACAGCATTAGAATGTTTTAAAATTTTCAATTTAAAAAAATTGATATTTAAATTTTTTTTAAATTATTCACCTACCCTTCTATAAAATCTAAAAATATTCACTTCAAAACAACCTTCTCAGCATTAAACATTTTTCAACTTTTTAAACATGGTTTTAAAATTTAATTTTTTTTTATTTCAATTGTTTTAAATAAAATTTCAATTTGAAAATATTATAATTTTTTTTAAATTTAAATTTTTAATTTTTTTCCCCAAATTGTATTACAATTTGATTTTTTTTCAAATCCAATTTTTGAAAAATGAACAATTTTTTTCAATTCCAATTTGATTTTCTTTGAAATCGAGAGTGCTAGGCGCCCACCCAGGGTAGCGGAGGTAGCAGCATAAACTTTCCGTTATTTATTTATTTCTTTTACTTTCTTAGGAATATTCAGGTAATTAATACTTTTAATAAACAAGTTTATTAACGTAAAAAAATTGATTGCGTTTAAATTTTTTTTTTTTTTAAATGGCAAAATTTTCATACGTAAATTGAATACTAAAAATTTTTTAAATACGAAAAGAAGGAATTTTTTTTTTAAATTTATATTTGCAAAATCTCCAAAAATTCCAAAACATTGGAATTTTAAAAAATTATAAAAATTTAGAAAATTGAAAAACGTTGAAAAAATTTTAAAAATCTTGAAAAATTAAACAAATTTTAAAATTGAAAAAATTCAAAATTTTTACAAATCCAACAATTTTGAAAACTAAGATAATTTTATAAAATTGAAAAATACAAAAAATACAAAAAATTGACATTTTAAAGATTGAAAAGAAATAGCTGTTTAAAAAAATTTTTAATGTTAAGAAAGTGAAAAAAAATTATTATCAAATTTTTTTTCAATGTGAAATAGCTGAGAAATTTAAAAAAAGGAAAATTTAAGGAATTGAGAAAAATTGAAGAATTTAAAAAATGAAGGAGACATTTAAAAATTTAAATAAGTATACCTATTGAAGATTTTTAAAGAATTGATCAGATTTTAAAGTGGTATTATTTTGAAAAAGCGGTCATTATTCGACGAATCTTATACATAACTCAGGGTAAAATTATGCTCCTCAGCTTTCTCTCTTCCTACCTGATGAGAAAATTTTGCAGGCGCCCATGTAAATCACGAAAAATTGAACTTCAAATCGATCTCTGTACAATTCGAAAAACTTATTAGGGGCCCCATTAACTCTTGTACCGAGGCCGACGCTCACTCTCGCCGGCCCTATATAGACACCATGAGTATAAAAATGCCGAATCTATAGTTCCCAAAATTTAAGTTGTTTGTCCTAAGCTAGATAACTTTCAAGTATGGGCGTGAGGGGAATATGCGAAGAACGCGTAAGGCTCTCGGTGGATGGTAGATTACGCGATGTATCAGTTATTTAATTTCACGAGCTCGGCGGCACGTAAATCGAGCTAAAAAATTTTTGGAATTTTTTATTCATAAAAAAAAGGAATACAAAAATTTAACATGGAAAATACGAACCACCCTAAGGTTACGATATTCTATTTGTTTTGTACTGAGCAATAATTACTTACCTGTAGAATTTGATTCATTGATCATCATTACCGCATCGTCGATCAATTTGATTAAACCATCATCATAAGTACTCTGTTCTGCTGAGCAGGACGCTGCTTCGTTGAAGATTTCACAAATAGATTTTTTGATTATTCCATTAGACGTGTCTTCCTGTTTTGAATCATTTTCGTCAGCTGCTGGGTTTTCAATTATTTCATTTGAGACGTGTTTTAAAAACAATTTTTTCTCGGCTGCATGGAAGATAGGTAGGTACATGGTTTAATTTTGCGTGATTGAATAATATGCTGAATTTGAAGGAATTTCCACTTGTAGAAACTTACGCTCGGTTTTTGATGTAAGATTTTCTTCAAGGCTTTGAGATGACGACGATTCATTTTCGAGTTTATTTTGTTCGCAAATCTCGGATATGCCATTTACGTACGCTTTTTCTAAAATAGAATTTGAAAATTTTGAAATGAGTGGGTAAACAGTTTCATTGCTATTTTTTCCTAGTGGACAGTGAACATGGAATTCGAATACTTATTATTACATAAAAATGTTTACCAGTAGAATTTGATTCATTAGCCACCGATACTGAATTATTAACACCATCACACGTAGGTTTTTTGATTATTTCAGTAGAAGTATCCGTGTCATCTTGTGTTGAATTATTTTCGTCAGCTGCTGGGGTTTCGATTATTTCATTTGTGACGTGTTTTAAAAACAATTTTACTTAATTGATACCAGTAAAGTATATCAGTACCACACTGTTTGCAGTGGGTAAAATTCCATTTTACCGGTGACTTTTTCCTATGTTAGTACCACACTGTTTTTTGTTTACACAGACTGTCAAATTTTTGATAAAAATGATTTCTATTTTTTCTGTTCGAGAATTAGTTAATATCAAATATTTTCAGCGTAAAAATAATCCAAACTCGTTTCTTTTCAGTTTTTCATTGCTAAGATCTCAACTTCATTTTTGGTAGCAGTGTATATCCGTTCTTTTTTTACGTGTATGTACTATGTACATGGGTTTGAAATATAGATCTACGTTCACCTCAAAATTAGTATGTTCAAACGCTACTTTTTATTGCAATTAAAGGTTGTTACAATTACAACTTACAATCCAAACAAACGATAAACAAGAAAAAAATCTTCACTTATAAACTTAAAATTAGTTGAAATTTAGTATTTAAGATTACCAGTAACGAAATGAGATACAAAAAGTGAACGTTTGAAAAAACAAACAAAATGAGGAAAGACTACGAGATAAAAAACAAAGCAATATCTTCACTAAGAAATGTTACAAGTTACAAACATGTACGAGTAGCAATCCGAACAAACGATAACACAATCTTCATTTATGAAATTACAAATTAGAATTAGTTATGATTATTTAACAATCCGAACAATTGATGAACAAAAAAAATGAATGAAATAAAATCTTCAATAAAAACAATTTTCACTTATGAAGTTAGAATTAGTTACGATTACCTACTTATAAAGTGATAACAATCCGAACAAAAGATAATGGAAATAAATAAATGAAAATGAAATAAAATCTTTACCTAAGTATGAATACTAAGTAGAGCTTCAAGTATACATACATAAAAAACTTGAGTACTACCTATTTCTTTGGATAATAACTAATATTTACTTTGCAATCCTTAAAATTGAAAGAAACAGGTTCTTTATACCTAAATTTATTCGGTTTAGGCACCACATCAACTTCTTCTTCGACAATATAAGTACCGAGTTGGGATTCGGTAATACCTACTAAATTTCTGACTATCAATCAATGCAACATCTTCATTAATATAATCGGCATCGTTTTTGAAATTGGAAGCAAAGTTGAGCCAATATTCATCATCATCTGTAGTCGCCTTAGTCGGAATAGAAATAAATTCATGTTCAATAGTCGACGTAGACGGAATAGAAATAAATTCATGATCTGTAGTCGACGTAGTCGGAATCGGAATAGAAATAAATTCATCATCTGTAGTCGCCTTCGCCGTAGTTGGAATAGATAATGGTTCTTCGGATATCTTTTGACCTATCGCTGAGATTATTATATCGGACGTTTTCTTTTTATATTGCAATGAATCGTCGATATACCGTTTCGCTGCGGTTTCACTCTTCCATCTTCCATGCCTTTTTATAGTTTCTGAGTTCGCTCCAGCATTTGCCAAAATCGTAGTCGAGCTCCTTCGCAAACAATGACCTAAATAATGAAAAAAGAATGTTTGCATTACAAGCATATTACTCGTTCTTAACAAAATTAGCAAATTACTCACCGGTATATTCTTCTGGACGAGGTAAATTTAAATATTCTGCAATTAATTTAGGTATGCCCCTAAATTTATTGATACCGATCGGCTGAATGGTGCAACGCTCCTTTTGGTAATTCAAAAAAAACCGATCACTTTGCGCATTTTTCGGTCTCAAAGCCATATAACGTTTAACAAAATTCAAGTAAGGGCCTTGAATCGTGAAGCTTTTTTTCATTTTATTTTTCGTGTTCATAGTTGGTATAGAAACTTTAATCAGTTCATCACCATGAATTTCGACATCATGCACTGTGATTTTCATCATTTCCGCCATACGTAGAGCACCCAATAA
This sequence comes from Trionymus perrisii, assembly GCA_900050545.1. Taxonomy (NCBI): domain Eukaryota; kingdom Metazoa; phylum Arthropoda; class Insecta; order Hemiptera; family Pseudococcidae; genus Trionymus; species Trionymus perrisii. Next base: position 4,152 of record FIZV01012825.1, on the reverse strand, counting down.
TCCGAATATAAGTATCACCTAATAAAAAAAGGTGAATAAAAATTTCCTCATTAGTAAATGGTATACCGGGTATACCAAGTGTAAAATAATCATCAATAGAGATCTTGTTTACTTTACTTTAGTACTTACTTTATTAGCTAAGTGCAATTCATCAGGAGCGACCGCAATAAAATTTCTAACATCTTCTTCAGTAAGAGCTTTGGCTGATTTTGGTTCATATCCCTCATTTTTTCGTTTAATAAGAGCAGTCACCTTTGAAAATAACTGGATGTCAATGTTCTTGTATAATTTGATAGTCGACTTCAAGCGCGAATGAATGGACCACAGCGAGGGCGGTGCCATCTCACTTGATAACTTCGTAAAATAACATAGCAATACGTTTTCTGTAATTGGAGCATTATGGTCTCTTAACCAGCTCATAAATTTTTCATATGATTGTATATATTTCTTTTTCGATCTTTCAGGTAGAAGTTGATCTTCAACTTCGCGGGCATACTGCGCTAATTCTGGCGGAGTCTTTTGTTCATCCATTTCACAAAATTTAATTTTAAAAAACGAAACAACAAATTGCATCCACCTTCATAAAATTTTTCAAACACCTAGAACAAGACTGTGAAATCAACATAAAATTTTAAAAAACGAAACAAATTACATCCACATGATAAATAACAGTAACAGTGTAACCAGCTTGGGAAATAACAAAGTACCTTACAATAAATAATTTTTAATTGAGTTATTTTGTTTGAAATTTAAAAATTTCCTCCTCCATGAATTTTGAACTTTTCAAACTCCTACAACATTCTCCTTTTAAAACAGTATGGTACTGATACAATTTACCAGTATCAATTAAGTAAAACATCTTACTGAAGAAGTGGGAAAAGTACACGAACACCAACTCGTGTGGTTACAGCACTCGCCTACGGCTCGCGCTGCAACTTCACACTCGTTGGTATTCGTGTACTTTTCCCACTTGTTAAGTAATATACTATTTGCTCGGCTGCATGGAAGATAGTTACATGGTTTAATTTTGCGTTATTGAATAATATGCTGAATTTGTAAAAATTTCTACTTGTAGAAACTTACGCTCGGTTTTTGATGTAAGATTTTCTTCAAGGCTTTGAGATGACGACGATTCATTTTCGAGTTTCTTTTGTTCGCAAATCTCGGATATGCCATTTACGTACGGTTTTTCTAAAACAGAGTTTGAAAATTTTGAAGTGAGTGGGTAAACAGTTTCATTGCTATTTTTTCCTAGTGGACAGTGAACATGGAATTCGAATACTTCTTATTACATAAAAGTATTTACCAGTAGAATTTGATTCATCTATTGAACCATCATTTTTCTTCCGCGTTGGCCTCTCGTTCATTTTATTTGTTGTGTCTTTCAGGGCATTTTTTTTCTTTGCTATATGGAAGATGAGTAAGCACATGGTTTAATTATACTTGATTGGAAATGGTTGATTTATAAACATTAGAAAAATTGAAAGGTAGCCAGATTTTGAAAAAGAAAAATCGAAGATTCAAGAAATTATCATTTTGAAAATTTGTAGTTTATGAAATACTGTTTTACAAAAATTTATGGTAAAAGAATTTGAGAAATTTAGTTCCAATTTGATTTTTTTTTTCAATTTTGTTCAAATCAAAATTTCCAGAATAAGTATATTTCATAAGCTCTGAAAAAATAAAATAGAAAATTCGAAATAAGAAACAATTCTAAATCTTTTTCAAAAATCAACTTCAAAATTTCTGGTGTTTTGTTTGAAAAATCTGAATTTAGATTTCAGCCCGAAGCGGGAAAAATCTCAATCCGTGTCTGTTTCCACGTGTACAATCTTACCCTTGGTTTTTGAAGTGTGATCTTTCTGAGAGCGTTGTGATGACTTATTTGTACGTTTTTTTCGCTCAATGGTGTTGTAAATGGCCTCGACATATGATTTTTCTGTATAGAATTTGAAAGAAATTGAAATGAACTGGTAAAAATCTCAGGTACTATAACAAGCACAACATACCACTTTCGATTAAGATTCTTCCCGGGTACCATTTTTTATCGGTCCACTTGGCCAATACTCGCCCTTTTTCGTCTTTCTGGATTTCATCAGGCATGCATATTTGCTCTACATCATCGTCTTCATATTTGATTAGGAATCGTGGTTCTAGTTTTGCTTCATCTACAGTTGAGAGTTTTCTCAAGTCAAACAGCTTGAGTAGTTTACATAACACGTTTTTTTCTATAAAAAAATTCGCATTTGCGTGTCGACATTTCTAATTTGTTTTGATTAGTAATATGTATACACATTTACTCACCTCCTTTTGCTAAAATCTTTGCTTTATACCAGCGATTATTGATCCACTTTACTTCAGTGTGCGAATCTTTTTCTCTGATGGCTTTCGCCTCACAAACAAATTTAACATCATCTTCAAAAACTACTAATCGATAAAGTTCGGTCATTGTTAATGAAACGCACAATAAATTCTTAATGAAACGCACTATAAATTCTTAATGTAACGCACAATAAATTCACCTAACCATAAATAAGCTCGAAAGGATAACGTGTTCCTTGAATCGAACTCGGTAGCTGTACGAGAACGTGTTAAAAATGCGCGAAAATGAAAAATCACTTCAATGTTGCACATCATATCATTTCAAAAATGTTTTTTCATTACAACAAATTTCTGAAATTTTCTACTTTTTAGCTAGAAAAATTGCACCATCAAGCCATCAATGTCATGACAATTGTAAAAAGTAATTTTTCCATCATGGTAAATCGCAAAAAAAAAAGAAATTAAAAATATGTATTTATAATAATCGAAGTATTTTGTTTTAACAACCCTGATATTCCCGAGCATCGCATGTGCAAAAATTATACCATACGTTGTCCGGACCCTGACGCGACAAGTTGGCGTCACACGCTGAAATAGAAACACCATGGTTCGAACGCATGGTTATCGACGATAATCAAACTGATTACCATTGATTTGACGGCAACGTCGCAATTGAAGGTCCGAACTACGAATCTAACATTTGACAAAAGCGAAGTCCGAACATCGTTATCAAAATTCACTATGCTTACACTCGACTACAAGATGTATAGGGGGTGTATATTTTGTGTATCATAGGTAAAAAAGTGTCAGGTGCACAGAACGTTGATCGTACATTTCTCAAAATCCAATTTTGATAATTTTCCCCGAACCGAAATCGCCCGAAGATCACGAAAAATTGGTCGAAACGTTGTTCGGACCTACCAAAAGTCCGAACAACGTTTTGGGTCCGGTCATCGCATGTGAAATTTCATGGGCGTGTACGACCAACGTATAGTTTGCAAACACACTGGCAAAGAATTTTCATCTATTGTGTGGAAGAAAAATTTGTTTATACACCAATAATCAAGCCAACGTATTTTTAAAACGCAGAGAGTTATTACCATCTCGCCTGAACCGATGGTTTCTTTTTCTAGAAAATTTCGACTACTCCTTCCCAGGACGCATGGAACGCACCATACGGCGCGTGTTCTAGCTCCCACTCCAACGGCGTGGCGACCTCGTCTGGTGAGTACCTACTGTACCTCCGGACGGCGTACAGCTTTTTGGCGTTGAGTGGCTTCAGCTTTCATGGCCGCCACTTCGGGTTTTTGCTCTCCTTCCGGCTCCCTCCTAGGTTCCAGATTTTGGCGCTGATGTCCAGTTTCTGGAATGTATCCGGTGCCACGGGGGCCCCGGGCGTTGCTACCTCCACATGGCTGCGGTCTGTCAGCGCGTCGTGCCCACGTTGGGCGCCAATGTAAAGATGTAGAATTTCTCGTGCGCGTTGAGAAAACACACCTCACAGATTACAAATGCGTATATTGCATATTGATGCAACTATACGGATATTTAACTTATTAAATAAACTTTAACAAAAACTGCACATTAATGGACGATAAACACATTGACAAGACGCCGCGCGTTGATGGGTTCCATTAAGGCACTATAACCCTAGTATTAAACAAGAACTGAACTCTGGGAAAAGTTATACAGTGTTGCCGTTTTCGACTCTCAAAATTATCCGAAATAGAATCTGAAAATCTGAAAAGGATCCGTTTTTTTTTCTTTTTTTTTTCAATTTACAAAAGAACACGAAATATGAGATCAATTTTTTTATTGGCAAGTTTTCTT
>FIZV01012799.1:0-13877 GCA_900050545.1 Trionymus perrisii | reverse complement strand
AACTGATAGTAAATAAATAAATAAATAAATAAATAAATAAATAAGAACTGATTTAAAAGAAAAATGTTGAAATGTTCTTGGAGAGTGAGGGGGTAACTCATTTTGAAAGATATAATTGAAGAATCCTAATTGCTTTTTTCGATACACTAAATTACTTAAGTTCTTTTTTTCTAAATTTCGCTCGCATACCTGACTTGAAAATTTGTAAGAAATTCAATGGATTAAAATAGATCAAAAATTAGTTATAAAAATTTACAAAAATTTACAAAAATTGAAAAAGGCGTTGATGAATCAAAAATTCACAAAAACTTGATAAAATGAAAATTTTTCAAACTTTAATAATTTAAAAAAAATGAATTAAATTAAACTGAAGATGTAGAAAAATTTGGATTTAGTTTTTGCTCAAAATTGAGAAATTTTGATTTTTGCTCAAGTTGAAAAAAATTGACTCAATATTGAAAATTCTTAATCTCAGCTCAAACTTGGTAAATTCTATTGTTAGCTCAAAATTTAAAAACTTTAATTTTAAATTATGGCTCAAAATTATTATTTTTTAAATTTTACTCAAAACTTGAAAATTTATTTAAATTTATATTTTATGAAATCGAATTATAAAATATATCAATAAATTTTTTTGAATTTGCAGATATCAAGAAAAATTGAATAAATCTAAATTCCGTAAAAATTGGATAAATAATTGAAAAAATTAATTCAATCAAAAGTTCTCAATAACTGAATAAATTGAAAAATTCTCCAAAATAATAAATTGAAATAATTATGTAAAAGGAAAAATCAACAATTTAAAAAAAAAAACACGAAAAAATGAGATTTAAATAAATTGACCAAACTTTAAAAATTTCCCAAAATTTGATGAAGCAATAATTTTTCCAAAAATTCTCATAAATTTTCAACCCATGAGAAATAAATTAATATGTACTGGTACCCCTAAGTTGAAATTTCAAAAATAAGTAAAACTTTTTTTTTTTAATAACTAAAACTTTCTTAAAAATTGGATAAATTTTTAAAAATGCAAATAAAAATGAATTTATAAATCGTCGTCGATTTTCGGAAAAATTTCATTCTATTGAATTTTTTACGAAATTCGGTAAGTAAACTAAAATTTGTAAAAAAATGCAACAATTTGATTTTTTTTTTAAATAGGAGATTTTTAGAAATGAAACAAATTAAAATATCTCCCTAAATTTAATAAATCATAAAATTCTCCAAAGTTGATTAAAATTGAATTTATAAAAAATTCAATGAATCGCAAAATGGAAGAAATTGAATTTGAAGAGTAACTGGAAATTTTTATTTGTTTCTCCTTCTGTATGAAAGAGAAAAAAATCTCATTCAGAAAGCTTACACCTTTAAAAAGTTTCGTTGCCTTTAGAAATATTGGTTTTGAAATTTAAACACAAACTTATATCTCAGTTTTTTCATTCATTTTCGTAAACGGTCGCTTATGTTTTTACGATGCATTCAACGGTACAAGTGTTTTCACCATAATGTCACACGTGAAAGCAAATCCTGGTGCATAGTTTTTGTAATGCACGAATAATAAGCTCGCATTGTATATTGTCACGTTAAAGTATAGTTGAACGAAAGACGGGTATGGAGAACTAAGAACGAAATATCAGCCAGATTACAATTGACACGTCTGCCTGGAAATAATGGCCAGGCCCCAGTGTTGCAAAATTTCGAAGGTGAAGCTGCGGGGAAAAATAGAGGGAAAAAAACAGCAACAACTAAAGTAATGCAACGTTTCGAAGGATTTTTAAATGGAAAAATACAGACTTGCAGAGCACTAGCAGCTAGACGTCATCGATCTTCTTAGCAGCGCGACGTGTTTCTGTATTGGATTTCGGGTTTTGCGTACAATGGTTAGTGTGTTGGTGTATTACACGGTACGCCGCCGGTCCTTGAGTCCGGTACATGCAGCAGAGCAGACGAACGACCGAGAACCGAGCCAGAACCAGAAGAGGAGTAAAATGAAACAGGTTTGTGGTCGATTAATAATGACGCGCGGTGCCGCCAGAGCAGAGCCTTCGAGCCGGGCGATGGCAGGGACGACTTACAATTGGACACTAGACCAGACCATCGAGAGGTGAATCTGCCGATTCGGACGCCGTTGAGTTTCTTTACAATTTCGACAAAATGGAAAATTTCCAGAAAAAAATATCTTTTGCTGGCTGTCGATGGTTCTTTCAACTATTTTTATTACTGGATTTGGTTTTGACGACTGGTACGGTGCTGTATAAGGAAAATGCTCGCTGATAATACCTGCGCTGATGGGAATTTCTTGTCGAATCGAAGGCGTAAAAAAAGTTTTCTAATATGAGAAAGTTAATGGAAAAATGTTTCCGTGAAAACGAATTTATACGACGTGAAGTCATTCTTGACAATTTTATTATAAAATTGTATATCGAACTCACTCGCGCATACTACTCGTACTTCTATACCAGTCTAGAAGAACAAACCCGGCTTTGTCGCTGGCGAACGATTGGATTGAGCTATGTGATTCTCCTCTCGTACTTCCTTTTTCTTTCTTATTACTTTTTGCTCCTCTTTTTTCTTCTTTGTCTATTCTATAGCAACGGGGACCTAGTGCGAAGTTAGTATAAGCGAACAGGAAGTTGAACTAAAAAAGACAGATGAAAAGGAAAGATGAGGTATTGTACAAAGAAGTAACGAAAACGAAGAAAACGGAGGAAAAAAACGAAACTCGGTTCAATGCACAATTTGCATACTTTTTTTGAATGATAATGACTTGTGTATGTGCTCGATTGTTGGATCGAAGAGATGAGCATCGTTTGAGAAGTACATAACCACTGTAGCGGTGGTATTGAGAATAGCTCGAGTTTCGTTTCAACGAGAGAGTTTATTTTTTCGATTTCGTTTACGAAAGCGAGATGTATTCGAATTCGATAATATTTTTCCAATTCTTTTTCTCGAAGCTCGAGATCGAAAGATAAGCTCTATCGATTATGAAATCGATGAAAAAATTTTAATTTGAATATATTCGGATTGGAATTCTGTCATAATTTAAAAATATTTTATGCGATGTGTTTTACCAAACCGTCGATTTTGTTGTGAAAATTTTGATGCACGATGAAATACGAGTTTTAATTTGCCTGTAACGGATATGAGGGATAGAAACGACCTTTTTGTAAAATTGATATTGCGGAAATGAGCGGAAATAGCTTTAGGTGACGAATTTCCTCTCGTTTAAATTTTTACTATTTTATTTTAACAATTTAATATGAAGAGATGTCATATTAATGTAAATTTTTTTGTTCTGTTACAGCGTGTAGAAATCAAACGTGAACGATTTTCGTTGCCAATATACGTGAGTATTAATTTTTATTTTTTTATCTGTAATAAGATTACTTTTTTTAATTTTACCGATTAATCGTACGTATGTATAATTTTTATCCATCTATATAAGATGAAGTTTAATGTAACCGATTACTCGCAACCATGTTTTTAACCCAACATGTATTAAGTATTGTAATTTTTTCATTCGTCGTACAAGTATGATGATGAGGGTGGGGAAAGGCGAGAGAAAAAAAATGGAAGAATAAATTTTATACTCGTTTCGAGACCGATTTTTTCCTTCTCAGTGGCGACTGTGGACCGCAAATGAGGCGCTGGCGTAATTTAAATTCATCTGTGGATATATTTTCGTGAATTACGTGTAGGTTGTTCGCTCGTTGCTTCGGTCCTTTTTCACTACAATGTTTTTTTTTTTGTGTGTGTGTCGTACGAAGATACAACATATTGTATGCCTAATAAGTATAAGTGTCTGGGCGAGAATAATTTCGACATATTTATGGAGATAGGAGAGACGATAAGGCGCAGGCGAGCTAACGAGGTTGGAGGAAAGTTGTCATTCGGTCGACATTGGCTATTTTTTCATTCGAAATTATTCCGTGTTTTTTTTTTCTTTTTGGTGAAAATTTCGTCCAATCGTATTCGTCAGTAATCGACTCCGTTATGTATTGATCCCTTGAGCGAAAAACACGTCGACGTCGTTGGTTTAATTATCGTGAAAGTATCTCGAGCTTTATAAAATTACAGTATGGTGGATTTAATTAAAACAACAGTAAGATGACGACCACGTATAATAAAAACCGATAAACGAGTATTGGCGGCCGTAACTAACTAACTGAAACGAAACGCATAGTGCGACGAATTTTCGCCATTCCTCGAGAAGTTTTCGCTTTCTGTTTATTAATTTTGAAGCAAGGTTGAGATAAGAGAGCTGTTTCCGCGTTATCTGAGTGATTTTTTGATCGATAAAACATAAAGATTTTTTCTTCGGTATCGATTATCGTGAAAGATAATATGTTTTTTAGATGAACGAGGAACGACTGAAAATTGAAAATCGATGAGCAACTGATTCCATTGGCGAATCTTTAGAGGAAAAATACAGGGAAAACAGAAAGTTGATACATTACAGTGTAACTTCTTCAAGGGGGAGGGGGATTTTATGAAATAAATTGAAAATTCAATTTTTTGAAGAACTGTAGTATTTTTAAAAAATTCAAATGTTCGAATTTCTTTAAAATTTAGGGTAATTTCTTTTCACACTTCTAAAAATTATTGAATTTCCTATCTCAAATCGTTGAATTTTCTAAAATTTTCGAATTTTCAAAAATCATCAACTTTTTAAAATCGCCAAATTTCTAAAGATTGCCAAATTTTCAAAAATTATTAAATTTTTAAAAAATTTTGAATTTTTAAAATTGTCAAATTTTCAAAAAATTTTGAATTTTTAAAAATTGCAAAATTTTCAAAAAGTGACGAATTTTTAAAAGTCGTTTATTTTTAATGATCCAATAATTTTCCGAAATTGTAAATTATAAAAAATAGTCAAATTTTCAGTAATGCATAACTTTCAGTTTTTAGAAATATTAAAAAAATCAGCTCTAGTAAAAAAGTATTAATGCATACATTTTGATTCTACCTTATTGAAAAAAAAAATATATTATGTATGTAGATCAAATATTCCAAATTCTTGAATCATTTTTAAAACTTCAAAAGTAAAATACAGTTGAAGATGCGGTGAACACTGAACAATTAGTCAAGTCAAGTTATACAGTCGTCCTGGTTATACTCGTATAAACTCGTGATCCCATAAAGTGGTGCTGTTTGGAACTGTCAAACTCGATTATCATCATACTGAGATGCTGGTTGGTTATAATGTATTTGATGTGCAATTGTGTATGCCTCTATGTGGTTGTACCAGTGTACCACATTCGTACGAGAATTTAATTTCGTATCAAGGCTGTTTTAATCGATCCGATTCAGGGAGATAAGTGCTCATTATTTCCGTATCGCGTCACGTCGTGTTCGAGTCAAGCTCTTCAACATTTAACGATTGGTGGAGGAGGGAAAAGCATTTTGAAAAATATAACAAATACGAGACGAAATTGGAAATTGTTTTATGATGTTTGAAAAAATTGGTAAATAATTGAAATATGTAGTATTTTCCTTTACGCTGATTGCAAATCGCTGTTAAACTATAATGATTTAATGAAATTGGAAAAAAATGCAAAAAAAAATCTAGTCAGAGGGAATTGATATACGAATGATAAGCGACGATGAGATTTTCTCACCGTAATTCTCTGTCATATTGTTTCAATTTAAAAATTCTATTTTTTCCGCCTGGTAACATCGATGATTAGCTGTGTACAGCGATATACTAATGAATTTTTTATTTATCAGTTAGAACTGTGGAAAAAATGCGAACGTTGGATGTTTGTTTCCGAGAAAAAAATACATCGTTTTTTGTACCGTTAATCGACGAGTTTTTAGACTAGTTACGCGAATAGTTAACGTGATGAGTGTGACTGCAGTCTCGTCAGGTCGTCGTGTCGGGCACCGCGTGAGGATTGTCGGAAGACGTCGGTTTGGCTGGAATGTGCTAATTGAGCAGATCATTTTAGAGATGGTATTTAACAAAAGGATACATTTTTAGATTAGCAATCGTGTTTTCAAAAAATAAACTAGGTAATCCAAATCTCCAAAACGACTTAAGTATTGTGCATTATAGTTCAGTCGCATTGGGAGAAATGAGTCGTCCGTGAGATGCGGTTCTATGATTGATTAGTAATCTAGGAAGTATTTTCTCAAAAAAATTGTGTTTACATTTTTTTCGGGCTCCCCTATACCGAGGATTCACTCTTCTTTTCAAAAGTCTCTCTATTTCTGCACAGCTAAAGCTCCAATTGAAAATTTTTTCAGACAAAAGTTCTAGATTGAGATCCTGTGAGTCATTTTGGTTATTAGAAAAATTTCGATGAGACCCCTCCCTTCTCTCTAATATTGCCTATTAGGTACTCAATGAAGCTTAACTGGTGATTTTTATGCATATTATGTTGAATTGGGGGGAAGAAGGGGTCTAATCGAAATTTTTGCAATGACAAAAATTATTCCAAAGATCTGAACCGACAATTTTTGTTTGGAAAATTTTTCGATTGGAGCCTTAGGTACAGAGATAGGGTGATTTTTTATAAATGAAGGTAGACTCTCAAAAAAGAGGGCCTCGAAGAGAATATCCCTAGGTTAGTTTGTTGGAGGTAGGTTCTGGACTCAGTGCCTAATTAATGGGCGGGGGTGGGGGTTGGATGGTGCATTATTCCAGAGCCCGAAAGTTTTAGGGGTCCGAAGTGTTAGATAAATTTAGAAAATTTTTGTTTTTAATTGTTGAAGAAGGAAAAAAAGATGAATGCAATTTTTTTGACCCTGGATCCGGAAATCAATTTTTGATAGAATTCTAAAATCAGTTTTTGAAAAAATTCTCAAACTCATTGTTCAAAATTTATTAGTTCAAAAATTTTCAACATTTGCTGAATAATTTATTTCTCGGTGAATTTTTTTAAATGTAATTATATCGAAAAAATTACTAATTCCAAATTTAAAAAAATAGGTACATACACATTTGTCAAGCCAAAATTACAATTTTTCAAAAGTTTTCTCAAAATTTCCGCCCTTGTTTCGCTCGGGCCATGCATCATGTTTTAAAAATTTAATTAGATACTTTAAAAATGGCCTGCTGGGGCTTAAGCCCCACAAATGATTATGGTATATATTCGCCTATGTTTCGTAAATAATGATTCCTTAATTTAACGAAGAAAAAAGAATCAAGTTCGGTGCCCTACACCCCTCCCTGTCTTCATCCATTCCATAAATCCGTAATTTGAAAAATGTGAGAAAAATCGGGCCGATTAATACTGAAAGGGCCGTTAAAAATTAGATTTCTCGGTGAACCACCAAATTTTCATATTTGTGGATGCAGTCCTGAGTAGGGCCTGTCTGGAACAATCGTCATATTTATTTGAATCTTGGAGAGAATTACAAAACAAGTTATGCTGAAATTTAATTTTAGCCTGGAAATTTCTCTTGATTTAGAACTCAAAAAGAACTACAAAACAAACTATGCTGAAATTTTAGCCTATCTCGTGAATTTATGGAGCCATCGAACGTTTAATTCACGACGAGGTCAGCTTTTTCGATCTGTTTAATACGGTTTGCATTCGGGAGAGAGAAAAAAATCGAATAAAACTCGCTTTAGCCTACGCTTAATCCCTTCAACACAACGACGGATTTATTTTTCGCACATACTGTGCAGAAACGTTCGCTCCAAAGCTGCGCGCATATAAATATACAGAGACTGGGAAAGTTGAAGCCCGGCTGGGCTTTTTTTATACTACGACATCGACCATGCCGCGGATGTTTTTTTTTGCGCGTTTCCCCCAGGTCTGTAGGTTCGTAAGGTTTAGATTGACGTACGGATTTATTCCTCCCCGTCAAAGATGGAGGATGGTAGCGGAGGCATGAAGCAAAAATCTGTCGTAAATTCGTGGAAGGTTTTTCTTTTTTCTGCATTTTCATCGTATTCGTCGTTATATCGGTACACGTACGATACCCCCTGTGACGTGATGAAACTACAACGACGAGGCGTCGTGAAATTTAATTTGGATTCTCGAAAGCTCAACTTACCTCGTCTCGTCCATTGTCGTTACATAGTATACCATCTCTACCTCTTCGTCGTTGGCGTACAGCAATGGTGTACGTAGTAAGATTTAGAGTGTTGAGTAAATAATGGTTGTCGATGGCACACAGTTAGTGTCGACGCCGCGCCGGTCGTCGAGGTGCTCAGAAGGCATGACGAGGGCAGGTGAGGAGGAATTTTGTATTATGTATTTTCGCGGCATGGCGACTAAATTATCGCATCGATGTACGTGTGCATGTGACGAGTACGAGCACCCATACGGTATGTTCGATTGATTCGAGTGTGACACGAAGTTGAATTATTTACTCAAGTTGATAGGTGCTGCGTATGTATTTGTAGTACATATGTACAATAGAAATGTGTATTTTGAAAGCGAAGGTATGTATTACGTAAGGTGTATCTTCTAGAGAAATTTAAATATCGAAAAGATGATAACGAGAAGAACGAACCGGGTGATTTGTCGATGTCAATGGCTTCCATTCGAATAATCGAGTGGCTCCGGGGTTTAGCTAAGGTCGTTCGCGAATGAATTTCTCGTTGGAGAAGAAATTGATGAGTTTGAGCCTTGAGGAATGGAAGGTGAAATTGTTAGTGAATCTTGGTCTTTGATATTTGTTCAGAGCTGAAATTAAAATCTAGTGACAAAAAAAAAAATTTGTTTGGGTGATCAAAAGGTTGAAAGCGATTTCAGAATTGATTCGTAATCTAGAAAGTATTTTTTTTTAAATTACTGGGCGTTACATTTTTTCTAGGACTCCTTTATTCACTTCAGGGGGTCACCTATTTTCCAAAAATCTCTTCATCTCTGTACTTAAGGCCCCAATTGAAAAAATTTTCAAATAAAAGTTGTAGATTGAGATTTTTGGAATAACTGCGGTTAAATTTCGATTAGACCACTCCTTCTCCTCCAATTTAGCATAATAGCATGCTAATATAAAGCCTTTTCTCACGAGATGAATGAGAAAATCCAATTTTATTAGGGGTTTTATGTCCATGGGGGGAGCTACACTCGCTTTGGATTTTAGTGGACTTTTATTATGTTAGTCAGGATGGTATTCCTGACCATCATACCAAAAATCGCTTGGCTGGGAATTTTCTCCGTATTTTGTCATTAGTTTTTTGATTCAATTTGACTGGACTAAAAATTTGTTTTTGGCCAAGTAACAGTAGAAATGTATTTCTCCTAATACACGAACGAAAAGTACCTTCCTGTTTTTTGAGTGGTTTGTTCACAAAAGAAAGTGACAAAACAAACACCTCCAAAACAAAGCAACCTCGTATGTCTATTCTTTTCACAAAATATGATCAAAATTTTAGATTTTATTTTTATAATTTTTTTCCCAAGGAACAAAAAACGTCACCAAGAAAATTTTCAGTACATATGATTCTGCAAGAAAAAGTGCACTAATGAGAATTTTTCAAGATTTTTGGAGGATTAACTTCTTTACTTTTGACGAATTTCAAATATTAAGAGAGGTTTTTCAAGTTTGGAGAAGTGGTAATACTGATTTCATCCATTTCCTTGAAATCGCGATGAAATGTAGAGCATGCAAAAAAATCTGAGGCAAATCTTACGCCTGTAATAATATAAATTGAAAATTTCGAAAATCAACAATTTTGAAAATTCTCAAACGGCCGCCGATTTTGTTTTAAAAAAGCTAGAGATATCTGGCTTTTGCCATTCGGTTTCTATTGGCAACCTCTTTCCACATCACCACATGCATATAGACACTAAAGCACCAAGATAACCAACTGGTGGTCAAAGACATGAGGGGTTCGTGTAAAAAGTAATTCACCAATTTCCCTATAGAAGCGCTGACACGTAAGCCAGTTATCAGTAGTTGCAATTTCATTGGTCGAAGTCAAAGATCTTCAACCAATCAAATCACAGGAAATATTTTTTAAAAGTACTGCATGTGAATTTAGTACTAAAAACCAAAAAAAAGGTCTGTGTTTGTCACATTTTTCCGCTAGAGGCGCTGATACGTAGACCCGTTATCTATAATCAATTATTTACACGGAATTTATTGATACCCCTTACTGCTGTGCCACCAGTTGGTGATCTTGGTGTTTTAGTGTCTATAGTTACCTCAACATAAACTTCGTTATACGGATATTTCAAAATTTCATCTGGCAGCTGGGCACTATGAGTACATAAAATTTTTTGTTTGTGGTATCAAGTTGTATCCAAATTTTTGCTCGGCGGACACCCTGTATGAAGTTAGGAAGAAGGGCGGTTGATTACCGGAACCTGTTCAAATAGCACAAGTAGGTAACTTCTCTCTAGCAATTCTAAAAGTAAAACTATAGACGTAAAACATAAATAGATTATGTGACAAGACTGATAGACCACTCCGTTAGGTTTTGGGACCACCCCTTACACCCTATTTACACGATGTCGATGTCGAACACACCGCACGTACATAGGTACGTGTATTTCGACAAAATCAGGGAACACATTGATGCATGGCCTAAGGCACAAGCTGAGTCACCTCGTTCGAATTTATTTCCGTCCTGTAAATATAGAACAGACCGCTCGTCGTTCGAAGACACCGGAGCATCTTCTCAAATGACATATCACCGCTGCTCCGGTTGTCACCAGGCTCCATTGAAGAAAGACTGGTACACGATACCGGAGAGACGTAGAGACCTGGAAGAGAAATGGAAAACCCAAACCTACATCTACATGTTGTTGGGACAGCGGCGGGTGAAAATTTAAAATACGCCACGCCCATGTTGTCTGCTCGGCTGTCGGAAACGTCAACGATATAGGTTCATTTGGCACGTTATATAATTTGTGGATACCGGGCTCGGGCTCGGCTGCGGTACTGTTTTTATCAGCATCATCCAATCAACGACCTATCCAATGCTTTATTCAAACGCACCAGCGAACGCGAAGACACCTACGGAGCATCGGGCTACTTTACGTAACAGGTTACTGCGGGTTGCGCGAGAAAATCGATTTCGACTCTGGTCTGAAATCGTGACGACATATTGTTGAAATCATTTTCTTGCCGGGTCTCCATCCTCCGGTCTTGGCTCACCGTACGGTACGTACACGAAGAATACACGACGTCGTAATAAATTGAATTGGTGGTTGCGTGGAACAGATCACATTGTGCAGAGCTAAACTCTCCTCTTCGACCGCACCGTCGTCTTCGCAGTTCCGGACCAAAGAAAATATTACCATTGCCAGCCTCCTATGCCCAGACCTACAATACTCTTTTCTAAATATACTCTCCGCTGCTTCTAACGCTGTTTACAACCAACCTACAGCTCCGCGAAGCAATTGCTCGCAGTGTACTATGCGTGACGATCTAACGCTTATTTACATAACAACGCTCAGTCTTTCAGAGTATCTCACGGTGGTTGCTGTAAATTTTTTTTTTCCATTCTTGCCTCCTTCTTCGTCGAGCCTCTCTTAACCGGCATTATCTTAGAATGTAATTTTGTACTTTACAAATGAACAACATCATACATATCTCGTACGTCCACTCAACAGTTGTAAGCAAGACTTAGAGGCGGTAGCGTTTTGAAAAATAATCGTCCAGACACGCGATCTCCGTGTCCGACACATTGCCGTACATTATGGCAGCCAATTCGTCGCATATATGTACTTATCCTGCGACGACTTTGCTGCGCAATGTGTTTTTCTATATACGTTTACTACAGATACTTAGCAACACACTCAAAAGCCAAGATTGGGCGTTACGATAAGTGATACAGTCTTCCGTCGTTGTTAAAATGTATTGCTTCGTTTGTTAAAACTTAATAAACCTTCCTCTCCGAGTTCAAGGTGTTTTTGTTTTTGCACTGATTGCTGCGAAGTTCTCCGTTCGTTGGTGTCTTTCTCTTTCATCAATTCGTAGGGTGATTCGAAGAGTCCACATGTGCAAATACATGTATCTATAATCTATGTCCTATTTGCAGTGGCGAATCCGAGAGGAAAAATGTGGGGAAGTCAGAAAGTGTATAATTATATCACTTTTTCAAAGGGGGGAGAGGGTTGTTTTATGAAATAAATAGGAAATTCAATTTTTTGAAATACTGCACTGTTCTTAAAAAATTTGAGTGCTAGAATTAAAATTTAGAGTACCTACATATTTTTTTCACATTTAAAAAAATTACTGAACGCCTACATTGCAAAATTTTCAAAAATTACCAAATTTCCTAAAATGGCTGAATTTTCTGATATTTGAAAATTCGAAAAAAATATTGATTTTTCAAAAATTGAGCATAGGCGTACCCAGGAATTGCTTACAGAGGGGGCTAAAATCTAAAAAACAAAAATTTTGCATAAAAAGGCATTGAAAACCTGAAATTTTATTATTTTTTCAACTCAACTGTCGACAGGGAGAGGGGGCCAAGACTTCACAAATCCCTCTGGCTACGATTATGTACGAAAGTTAATTTTTTTAAAACATTGTGTGTAAACAAAATTATCGAACAAATCAAATAAGAAACGAACTACTTCCCATCTACTTTAAAATCCAACAAATTAGAAACCAACTACCAAACTACACTCTAAAATCTCATCTTTATAGTTTATTTTTCAAACGTCGATCGCTTCTTCTGCGTTCGAATTACTTCATATAATGGATAAAAAAAAAACTTATGTCTCGGGCCTTTGGAAGGGCTTTAGACCCCATAGCCCGCCCTCCCCCTTATGGGTACGCCACTGAAATTGAGGATTTATCAAAAATTGTCAAATCTATAAAAATTATCATTTCCTCAAAAACTATCATATTTTCAAAAATTAATAAATTTTTAATGATCCAATAATTTTTTTAAATTGTAAAATTTAAAAAAATTATCAAATTTCCTAAAATTGTTGAATTTTTTAAAACTCCAAAATTCGAAAAAATTATTGATTTGTCAAAAATTTCGGATTTGTTAAAAATTGTCAAATTTATAAAAAAATTTAGGTCCTCAAAAACTGACAAATTTTTGAAAATTATTAAATTTTTGAAAATTGCAAAATTTTTCAAACTTTTCGAATTTTTTTAAATTTGAAAATTTAAAAAATTTATTGATTTTTTAAAAATTGCAAAAATTTAAAAAAATTGTTAGTTTGTAATGATTCGATATAATATTTCTAAATTTCAAAATTTTCAAAAATTATCAAATTTCTTAAAATCATTAAATTTTCTGAAATTCCAAAATTCGAAAAAATTTTTGACTTTTCAAAAATTGCCAAAATTATAAAAATATTTAGATCTTCAAAAATTGACAAATTTTTTAAAATTTGAAAATTTGAAAAAATTATTGATTTGTCAAAAATTGCGGATTTTCAAAAATAGTTTTTAATGATCCAATAATTTTCCTAAATTGCAAAATTTGCAAAATTCAAAAAAATGATTGATTTTTCAAAAATTGCAAAATTTTCTAAAATTTCCGAATTTTTAAAAATCGTTAATTTTTAATTATCCAATAATTTTCTGAAATTGTAAATTTTCAAAAATTTTGTGATTTAAAAAGAATGATAGATAACTATAATTATATTTTCAATTTTATCATTTTTTCCCCGAATTATGAAAAACTCTTCTATTTTAGGGAAACTGTTCTGCTTTTCATTCATTTTTTTTTTCAATTTTCTAAAGCTTTTGTAAAGATTTTGCAAAAAATTTTGTGATTTTTTTTTTTTGATTTTATGAAGTTTTTGTGCAAAATTTTTAGAGGTTCTGTAATAAATTCTCTAAAAAGTTTGTGGATACCTAATTTTTTGAAGTTGTGTAAAAAATTCTCTGAAAAGAAATCATTATTCATTAAGAATAATGTGAAAATTATTTTCAACATTTAATAAATAATTCTATGAAAATTTTGTGATTATTTAAAAAATTTTATTGTATGAAATTTTTTG